>JADBJO010003062.1:210251-229983 GCA_016801955.1 Conus betulinus | reverse complement strand
CCCCACGCTAACCCATATTACATGTCCAGCGTTGTTCTAGATCACACAGTAAATCCCCCACAACCATCTGATAACCTCAAGCAGGAAAGTAAAGGCACTATGGATGATTCCATGATTGAAAACATTGGCTCTCATAATGATCAGCTGTCCATTTCCTCCTTTTGTCACTATTCATAACCTTTACTGCAAAGAAACCCTTTCCTGTTTGCTTTCATGAACATTTACCATCTAATCGAGTGTTGGTGATGTACTGATGGAGTATGAAGTACATACCACTTTGTGGCCACAGTGGGGACACTCATGGTCTGTTCAATGGACAGAAACAAGATGGCTTCCTCTCCTTTAAGCACTTTGCCATATGATGCTATGAGTTTCCTTTGGAACTAGATACTTGTGTCAGGTTTTCCTCTGTCTTGCTTAAGTCTTTAGATGTCATACCAGTGGTTTGTTCATTTCCTCAGTTTGTTGCTGAATCTCTTCACAGCAAAACAACACTTTTCCTGCTGGCATTTATAAACTAATAAAGACCTGCCACTTGCTCTTGTGTTGTTCTCCTGATGATGGTTGACGACAGGATACTGATGAATTTTGAAGTACATACCTCTTTCTGAAGGAATGAACAACTACTAGTTTATCATGCTGATAATGCTATGACATTCAACACTGTATCACTATTTTTACATGTATTCAGTACTGACACAACATTTCATTTTCTGTCAATGAATATTGACATTCAAACAATCAGTCAAGTGAGCAGGAAGCTACCCCTACTACAATCCAGATTACAAGGCAAAAGAGTTGCTCTAAATCACACAGTAAATCCACCATACCTGTCTGGTGACTTAAAGTGGTGTAGTTAAGGCACTAGACAATTCTTACAGGTGCATCTTGCCTTAGCCTTTTAAGCTCTCATAACAGTCAGTTGGTGTAGAACTAGACACTTCAATCAGGTGCATCTTTCGTTAGCCTTTTAAGCTCTCAGAACAGTCAGTTATTCATTTGCTGCATTTGTCACTGAATCAAACTTTTGTTTTGTAGCAAATTGAATCATTCCTAATCACATTCTTGAACAGTTACCAGCTAGTCTAACGTTGTTCTTCTGATGATGGGAAACATCCGTGATGTACTGATTGAATCTGAAGTACATTTTTCGTTCTGAAGGAATGAACAACTACTTGCTTAGCATACTGATGAAACAAGGACTTTGAAAACAGCATCAGCATTTTCACATGTATTGACACACCATTTAATTTGCATTGATCAGTATTGACATTGAACAATCAGCCAACTGAGCAGGAAGCTGTCCCCACGCTAACCCATATTACATGTCCAGCGTTGTTCTAGATCACACAGTAAATCCCCCACAACCATCTGATAACTTCAGCAGGAAAGTTAAGGCACTATGGATGATTCCATGATTGAAAGCATTGGCTCTCATAATGATCAGCTGCCCATTTCCTCCTTTTGTCACTATTCATAACCTTTACTGCAAATAAACCCTTTCCTGTTTGCTTTCATGTACATTTTACCATCTAATCAAGTGCTGGCGATGTACTGATGGAGTATGAAGTACATACCACTTTGTGGCTACAGTGGGGACACTCATGGTGTGTTCAATGGACAGAAACGAGATGGCTTCTTCTCCTTTAAGCACTTTGCCCTGTGATGCTATGAGTTTCCTGTAGAACTAGATACTTGTGTCAGGTTTTTCCCCTGTCTTGCATTAAGCCTTTAGATGTCATACCAGTAGTTTGTTCATTTCCTCTGTTTGTCGCGGAATCTCTTTACAGCAAAACAACACTTTTCCTGCTGGCATTTATAAACTAATAAAGACCTGCCACTTGTTCTTGTGTTGTTCTCCTGATGATGGTTCTCGTCAGTATACTGATGAATTTTGAAGTACATACCTTTTTGAAGGAATGAACAACTACTAGTTTATCATGCTGATGAAGCTACGACATTCAAAACAGCACCACCATTTTTACATGTATTCAGTACTAACTCAACATTTCATTTTCTGTCAATGAATATCGACATTCAAACAATCAGTCAAGTGAGCAGGAAGCTACCCCCGGCCCACTACAATCCAGATTACAAGGCAAAAGAGTTGCTGTAAATCACACAGTAAATCCACCATATCTGTCTGGTGACTTAAAGTGGTGTAGTTAAGGCACTGTGAATGATTTCACAATTTACAACCCCCAAGTGTCATGATCACATTTGGCTGTCCAACAACCGCAAAGAACAGGTCTGTGTACCCTACGACATTGCTCTGGATGTAGTCTGTATCATATCAAAATTCAACACACAGGACATGAAAACAAATACAGTGGAATGACTGATTAGTGATAAAGTAGCATGTATTGGTGCAATTTTTGCTTTATGTTCTTAGATGCCTATCACATTTGCTGAACTTGTTACACAACATGCATTGATAATGTTGTAAACTTGACTGGGCATAACTTAATATTGAGTTGTAGGGAAAACCACGTTCATGAGCATTTATCAGCTAGTCTAGTGTTGTAACTTGTTCTGCTGATGATGGAAAACATTCGTGATGTACTGATGGAATCGGAAGTACATTTGTCTTTTTCAAGGAATGAATGACAACTACATATTTATTGTTCTCATCAGGCAGGGGCATCAAAAACAGCATCAGCATTTTTATGCATATTTAGTATTGACACGCTCCATTTTGTTTACAACAATAAAGGTTGATATTTGAACAATCAGCCGACTTAGCAGGACCCTAGTTATATTCTTTTATTTTGTTTTCTTATGCCTACTTATTTTCGTTAACATGTTTAGCAGCATGCATTAGATAACATTGTGAACATAACTGTGAGCAACTTAAAATTATAGAGAAGAAATCTTGGGATGAGCAATTTGTCACTTGTGCTGCAGTGCAAGGGTGACGAAAATTTCAGTCAGTCCCATGTTCCCACTGTCTTCCCACTGTAGTGCTGTGGGGTTCCTGTAGAACTAGACACTTCTGTCAGGTTTATCTTGCCTTATCCTAACCTTTTGGTAGCAAAATAGATCCTTCCTTAACCACAATCATGAACATTTAGCACCAAGTCTAGTGTTGTTCTTCTGATGATGGGAAACATCCGTGATGTACTGATGGAATCTGAAGTCATTTCTCTTTCTGAAGGAATAAACGACTACTACTTGGTGCAGACAAGTTAATGTAAGACTGTGTGAATCTTTTTTGATAAGTCTTTTATCTATCCTATCTCTTTGTTGTTGTCTTTGACTGTGGATTCTGTCACTGTAATGCCTGTTCTTTGTAAACAGTTATATGCACACCTGTTCAGACTATGATTATGAAGATGAGGAGCTATTGTGTGTCCCATTGCATTGTTTACAGACAGGACAATGTTGAGGTTCAACAGTGGGCCACCAGGGGGCATTCATGGTCTGCGCAGTGAATGGAAACAAAATGGCTTCCTCACCAGTTCCAGTCTGCTACATAAAGTTGTGAGTTTCTCCTTGATATTTGTTAAGAAATAGGTGCCTGCTTTTACAAAAGTTGACATCTTTCTTTAATGAATATGGCTGACAAATACAAGGAACACTATCTGAAATGGAACTTATTTTCATACTGATCACTTCATTTTTCTGATTCCCTCTGCCTCTTTGTTGTATTCTGTATTTGCTGTTCTCTATACAGTTACATGTGATCATTCTTTTGCCTCCTCTGACTGTGATCATGAAGTGGACAGCTAATTGTGTGGGCATCGCATGGTATACATAAAAAACTTGAGGTCAGGGGTGAAGGACCATGGGGGTTCCATTGAAATTTGGCTACTATGGGAACACTAATGGTTTGTCCATGGACAGACACAAGATGGCTTCCTCTCCTTTACCACTTGGCCACGTAGTGCTGTGGGTTTCCAGTAGAACTAGACACTTCTATCAGGTGCATCTTGCCTTAGTCTTTTAAGCTCTCATAACAGTCAGTTGGTGTAGAACTAGACACTTCTGTCAGGTGCATTTTGCCTCAGCCTTTTAAGCTCTCAGATCAGTCAGTTATTTATTTACTGTATTTGTCACTGAATCAAACTTTTGTTTTGTACAAATTGAATCATTTCCTAATCACATTCTTGAACAGTTACCAGCTAGTCTAACGTTGTTCTTCTGATGATGGGAAAAACATCCGTGATGTACTGATTGAATCTGACGTACATTTTTCTTTCTGAAGGAATGAACACAACTCCTTGTTTAGCATACTGATGAAACAAGGACTTTGAAAACAGCATCAGCATTTTCACATGTATTGACACACCATTTAATTTTGCATTGATCAGTATTGACATTGAACAATCAGCCAACTGAGCAGGAAGCTGTCCCCACGCTAACCCATATTACATGTCCAGCGTTGTTCTAGATCACACAGTAAATCCCCCACAACCATCTGATTACTTCAAACAGGAAATTAAAGGCACTATGGATGATTCCATGATTTAAAGCATGACTCTCGTAATGATCAGCTGTCCATTTCCTCCTTTTGTCACTATTCATAACCTTTACTGAAAATAAACCCTTTCCTGTTTGCTTTCATGAACATTTACCATCTAATCGAGTGTTGGTGATGTACTGATGGAGTATGAAGTACATACCACTTTGTGGCCACAGTGGGGACACTCATGGTCTGTTCAGTGGACAGAAAGAAGATGGCTTCCTCTCCTTTAAGCACTTTGCCATATGATGCTATGAGTTTCCTGTAGAACTAGATACTTGTGTCAGGTTTTTCCTGTGTCTTGCTTTAAGTCCTTAGATGTCATACCAGTGGTTTGTTCATTTCCTCAGTTTGTTGCTGAATCTCTTCACAGCAAAACAACACTTTTCCTGCTGGCATTTATAAACTAATAAAGACCTGCCACTTGTTCTTGTGTTGTTCTCCTGATGATGGTTGACGACAGCATACTGATGAATTTTGAAGTACATACTCTTTTCTGAAGGAATGAACAACTACTAGTTTATCATGCTGATAATGCTGTGTCATTCAACACTGTATCACCATTTTTACATGTATTCAGTACTGACACAACATTTCATTTTCTGTCAATGAATATTGACATTCAAACCATCAGTCAAGTGAGCAGGAAGCTACCCCCACTACAATCCAGATTACAAGGGAAAAACGGTTGCTCTAAATCACACAGTAAATCCACCATACCTGTCTGGTGACTTAAGTGGTGTAGTTAAGGCACTAGACAATTCTTACAGGTGCATCTTGCCTTAGCCTTTTAAGCTCTCATAACAGTCAGTTGGTGTAGAACTAGACACTTCAATCAGTTGCATCTTGCGTTAGCCTTTTAAGCTCTCAGAACAGTCAGTTATTCATTTGCCGCATTTGTCACTGAATCAAACTTTTGTTTTGTAGCAAATTGAATCATTTCCTAATCACATTCTTGAACATTTACCAGCTAGTCTAACGTTGTTCTTCTGATGATGGGAAACATCGTGATGTACTGATTGAATCTGAAGTACATTTTTCTTTCTGAAGGAATGAACAACTACTTGTTTAGCATACTGATGAAACAAGGACATTGAAAACAGCATCAGCATTTTCACATGTATTGACACACCATTTAATTTTGCATTGATCAGTATTGACATTGAACAATCAGCCAACTGAGCAGGAAGCTGTCCCCACGCTAACCCATATTACATGTCCAGTGTTTTTCTAGACCACACAGTAAATCCCCCACAACCATCTGATTACTCAAAAACAGGAAATTAAAGGCACTATGGATGATTCCATGATTGAAAGCATTGACTCTCATCATGATCAGCTGTTCATGTGTCACTAATCCTAACCTTTACTGCAAATAAGCACTTTCCTGCTTGCTTTCATGAACATTTACCATCTAATCAAGTGTTGGTGATGTACAGATGGAGTATGAAGTACATACCACTTTGTGGCTACAGTGGGGACACTCATGGTCTGTGCAATGGACAGAAACGAGATGGCTTCTTCTCCTTTAAGCACTTTGCCCTATGATGCTATGAGTTTCCTGTAGAACTAGATACTTGTGTAAGGTTTTTCCCCCTCTTGCATTAAGCCTTTAGATATCATACCAGTGGTTTGTTCATTTCCTCTGTTTGTCGCGGAATCTCTTTACAGCAAAACAACACTTTTCCTGCTGGCATTTATAAACTAATAAAGACCTGCCACTTGTTCTTGTGTTATTCCCCTGATGATGGTTGACGACAGCATACTGATGAATTTTGAAGTACATACCTCTTTCTGAAGGAATGAACAACTACTAGTTTATCATGCTGATAATGCTATGACATTCAACACAGTATCACCATTTTTACATGTATTCAGTACTGACACAACATTTCATTTTCTGTCAATAAAGATTGACATTCAAACCGTCAGTCAAGTGAGCAGGAAGCTACCCCCACGACAGTCCAGATTACAAGGCAAAAGAGTTGCTCTAAAACACACAGTAAATCCACCATACCTGTCTGGTGACTTAAGTGATGTAGTTAAGGCACTAGACAATTCTTATAGGTGCATCTTGCCTTAGCCTTTTAAGCTCTCATAACAGACAGTTGGTGTAGAACTAGACACTTCAATCAGGTGAATCTTGCGTTAGCCTTTTAAGCTCTCAGAACAGTCAGTTATTCATTTGCTGCATTTGTCATTGAATCAAACTTTTGTTTAGTAGCAAATTGAATCATTTCCTAATCACATTCTTGAACAGTTACCAGGTAGTCTAACATTGTTCTTCTGATGATGGGAAACATCCGTGATGTACTGATTGAATCTGAAGTACATTTTTCTTTCTGAAGGAATGAACAACTACTTGTTTAGCATACTGATGAAACAAGGACTTTGAAAACAGCATCAGCATTTTCACATGTATTGACACACCATTTAATTTTGCATTGATCAGCATTGACATTGAACTATGAGCCAACTGAGCAGGAAGCTGTCCCCACGCTAACCCATATTACATGTCCAGCATTGTTCTAGATCACACAGTAAATCCCCCACAACCATCTGATTACTTCAAACAGGAAATTAAAGGCACTATGGGTTGGATGATTCCATGATTTAAAGCATTGACTCTCATCATGATCAGCTGTTCATGTGTCACTAATCCTAACCTTTACTGCAAATAAGCACTTTCCTGCTTGCTTTCATGAACATTTACCATCTAATCAAGTGTTGGTGATGTACAGATGGAGTATGAAGTACATACCACTTTGTGGCTACAGTGGGGACACTCATGGTCTGTGCAATGGACAGAAAGAAGATGGCTTCTTCTCCTTTAAGCACTTTGCCCTATGATGCTATGAGTTTCCTGTAGAACTAGATACTTGTGTCAGGTTTTTCACCTGTCTTGCATTAAGCCTTTAGATGTCATACCAGTGGTTTGTTCATTTTCTCTGTTTGTCGCGGAATCTCTTTACAGCAAAACAACACTTTTCCTGCTGGCATTTATAAACTAATAAAGACCTGCCACTTGTTCTTGTGTGTTCTCCTGATGATGGTTGACGACAGCATACTGATGAATTTTGAAGTACATACCTCTTTCTGAAGGAATGACAACTACTAGTTTATCATGCTGATAATGCTATGACATTCAACACAGTATCACCATTTTTACATGTATTCAGTACTGACACAACATTTCATTTTCTGTCAATAAATATTGACATTCAAACCATCAGTCAAGTGAGCAGGAAGCTACCCCCACGACAGTCCAGATTACAAGGCAAAAGAGTTGCTGTAAATCACACAGTAAATCCACCATACCTGTCTGGTGACTTAAAGTGGTGTAATTAAGGCACTAGACAATTCTTATAGGTGCATCTTGCCTTAGCCTTTTAAGCTCTCATAACAGACAGTTGGTGTAGAACTAGACACTTCAATCAGGTGCATCTTGCGATAGCCTTTTAAGCTCCCAGAACAGTCAGTTATTCATTTGCTGCATTTGTCACTGAATCAAACTTTTGTTTTGTAGCAAATTGACTCATTTCCTAATCACATTCTTGAACATTTACCAGCTAGTCTAACATTGTTCTTCTGATGATGGGAAACATCCATGATGTACTGATTGAATCTGAAGTACATTTTTCTTTCTGAAGGAATGAACAACTACTTGTTTAGCATACTGATGAAACAAGGACTTTGAAAACAGCATCAGCATTTTCACATGTATTGACACACCATTTAATTTTGCATTGATCAGTATTGACATTGAACAATCAGCCAACTGAGCAGGAAGCTGTCCCCACGCTAACCCATATTACATGTCCAGCGTTGTTCTAGATCACACAGTAAATCCCCCACAACCATCTGATTACTTCAAACAGGAAATTAAAGGCACTATGGATGATTCCATGATTTAAAGCATTGACTCTCGTAATGATCAGCTGTCCATTTCTCCTTTTGTCACTATTCATAACCTTTACTGAAAATAAACACTTTCCTGCTTGCTTTCATGAACATTTACCATCTAATCAAGTGTTGGTGATGTACTGATGGAGTATGAAGTACATACCCACTTTGTGGCCACAGTGGGGACACTCATGGTCTGTTCAATGGACAGAAAGAAGATGGCTTCTTCTCCTTTAAGCACTTTGCCCTATGATGCTATGAGTTTCCTGTAGAACTAGATACTTGTGTCAGGTTTTTCACCTGTCTTGCATTAAGCCTTTAGATGTCATACCAGTGGTTTGTTCATTTTCTCTGTTTGTCGCGGAATCTCTTTACAGCAAAACAACACTTTTCCTGCTGGCATTTATAAACTAATAAAGACCTGCCACTTGTTCTTGTGTTGTTCTCCTGATGATGGTTGACGACAGCATACTGATGAATTTTGAAGTACATACCTCTTTCTGAAGGAATGAACAACTACTAGTTTATCATGCTGATAATGCTATGACATTCAACACAGTATCACCATTTTTACATGTATTCAGTACTGACACAACATTTCATTTTCTGTCAATAAATATTGACATTCAAACCATCAGTCAAGTGAGCAGGAAGCTACCCCCACGACAGTCCAGATTACAAGGCAAAAGAGTTGCTGTAAATCACACAGTAAATCCACCATACCTGTCTGGTGACTTAAAGTGTAGTAGTTAAGGCACTAGACAATTCTTATAGGTGCATCTTGCCTTAGCCTTTTAAGCTCTCATAACAGACAGTTGGTGTAGAACTAGACACTTCAATCAGGTGCATCTTGCGTTAGCCTTTTAAGCTCTCAGAACAGTCAGTTATTCATTTCCTGCATTTGTCACTGAATCAAACTTTTGTTTTGTAGCAAAGTGAATCATTTCCTAATCACATTCTTGAACATTTACCAGCTAGTCTAACATTGTTCTCTGATGATGATGGGAAACATCCGTGATGTACTGATTGAATCTGAAGTACATTTTTCTTTCTGAAGGAATGAACAGCTACTTGTTTAGCATACTGATGAAACAAGGACTTTGAAAACAGCATCAGCATTTTCACATGTATTGACACACCATTTAATTTTGCATTGATCAGTATTGACATTGAACAATCAGCCAACTGAGCAGGAAGCTGTCCCCACGCTAACCCATATTACATGTCCAGCGTTGTTCTAGATCACACAGTAAATCCCCCACAACCATCTGATTACTTCAAACAGGAAATTAAAGGCACTATGGATGATTCCATGATTGAAAGCATTGGCTCTCATAATGATCAGCTGTCCATTTCTCCCTTTTGTCACTATTCATAATCTTTACTGAAAATAAACCCTTTCCTGCTTGCTTTCATGAACATTTACCATCTAATCAAGTTTTGGTGATGTACTGATGGAGTATGAAGTACATACCACTTTGTGGCCACAGTGGAGAC
Organism: Conus betulinus; assembly: GCA_016801955.1. Taxonomy (NCBI): domain Eukaryota; kingdom Metazoa; phylum Mollusca; class Gastropoda; order Neogastropoda; family Conidae; genus Conus; species Conus betulinus. The sequence goes on along the minus strand of JADBJO010003062.1, from coordinate 220,121 downwards.
ACTCATGGTCTGTTCAATGGACAGAAACAAGATGGCTTGCTCTCCTTTAAGCACTTTGCCCTATGATGCTATGAGTTTCCTTTAGAACTAGATACTTGTGTCAGGTTTTTCCCCTGTCTTGCTTTAAGCCTTTAGATGTCATACCAGTGGTTTGTTCATTTTCTGTTTTTGTCACTGAATCTCTTTACAGCAAAACAACACTTTCCCTGTTGGCATTTATAAACTAATAAAGGCCTGCCATTTGCTCTTGTGTTGTTCTCCTGATGATGGTTCTCGTCAGTATACTGATGAATTTTGAAGTACATACCTCTTTCTGAAGAAATGAACAACTAGTAGTTTATCATGCTGATAATGCTATGACATTCAACACAGTATCATCATTTTTACATGTATTCAGTACTGACAAAACATTTCATTTTCTGTCAATGAATATTGACATTCAAACCATCAGTCACGTGAGCAGGAAGTTACCCCCACTACAATCCAGATTACAAGGCAAAAAAGAGTTGCTGTAAATAAATCACGCAGTAAATCCACCATATCTGTCTGGTGACTTAAAGTGGTGTAGTTAAGGCACTGTAGATGATTTCACAATTTACAACCCCAAGTGTCATGATCACATGTGGCCGTCCAACAACCACAAAGAACAGGTCTGTGTACCCTGTGACATTGCTCTGGATGTAGTCTGTATCATATCAAAATTCACACACACTGGACATGAAAACAAATACAGTGGAATGATTGATTAGTGATGAAGTGGCATGTATTGGAGCAATTTTTCCTTTATGTTCTTTTACGCCTATCACATCTGCTGAACTTGTTACACAACATGCATTGATAATGGTGCAAAGTTGACTGGGCATAACTTAATATTGAGTTGTAGGGAAACCACATTCATGAGCATTTCTCAGCTAGTCTAGCGATGTTCTGCTGATGATGGGAAACATCCGTGATGTACTGATGGAATCTGAAGTACATTTGTCTTTCTCAAGGAATGAATGACAACTACTTGTTTATTATTCTGATCAGGCAAGGGCATCAAAAACAGCATCAGTATTTTTATGCATATTGAGTATTGACACGTTCAATTTTGTTTGCATCAATAAATGTTGATATTTGAACAATCAGCCGACTTAGCAGGAACCTAGTTATATTCTTGTATTTTGTCCTCTTATGCCTATTTATGTTGGTTAACATGTTTAACAGCATGTATTAGATAACATTGTGAACTTAAGTGGGAGCAACTTAAAGTTATAGAAAGGAATTCTTGGGATGAGCAATTTGTCACTTGTGCTACAGTGCAAGGATGAAGACAATTTTAGTCGGTCCCATGTTCCCACTGTCTTCCCACTGTAGTGCTGTGGGGTTCCTGTAGAACCAGGCACTTCTGTCAGGTTTATCTTGCCGTATCCTAACCTTTTTTGTAGCAAAATAGATTCTTCCTTAACCACATTCACGAACATTTAGCACCAAGTCTAGTGTTGTTTCTTCTGATGATGGGAAACATCCGTGATGTACTGATGGAATCTGAAGTCATTTCTCTTTCTGAAGGAATAAACAACTACGACTTGGTGCAGACAAGTTAATGTAAGACTGTGTGAATCTTTTTTGATAAGTCTTTTATCTATTCTATCTCTTTGTTGTTGCCTTTGAGTGTGGATTCTGTCACTGTGATGCCTGTTCTTTGTAAACAGTTATATGCACACCTGTTCAGACTATGATTATGAACATGAGCAGTTATTGTGTGTCCGTTGCATTGTTTACAGACAGCACAGGGTAAGGGGTGAAGGACAATGTTGAGGTTCAACAGTGGGCCACCAGGGGGCATTCATGGTCTGCGCAGTGAATGGAAACAAAATGGCTTCCTCACCAGTTCCACTCTGCTACATAAAGTTGTGAGTTTCTCCTTGATATTTGTTAAGAAATAGGTGCCTGTTTTTACAAAAGTTGACATCTTTCTTTAATGAATATGGCTGACAAATACAAGGAACACTATCTGAAATGGAACCTATTTTCATACTGATCACTTCATTTTTCTTATTCCCTCTGCCTCTTTGTTGTATTCTGTGTTTGCTGTTCTCTATACAGTTACATGTGATCATTCTTTTGCCTCCTCCTCTGACTATGATCATGAAGTGGACAGCTAATTGTGTGGGCATCGCATGGTATACATACAAAAAAACAGAGGTCAGGGGTGAAAGACCATGGGGGTTCCATTGAAATTTGGCTACTATGGGAACACTAATGGTTTGTCCATGGACAGACACAAGATGGCTTCCTCTCCTTTACCACTTGGCCACGTAGTGCTGGGGGTTTCCAGTAGAACTAGACACTTCTATCAGGTGCATCTTGCCTTAGCCTTTTAAGCTCTCATAACAGTCTAGACACTTCTGTCAGGTGCATTTTGCCTCAGCCTTTTAAGCTCTCAGAACAGTCAGTTATTTATTTACTGTATTTCACTGAATCAAACTTTTGTTTGTACAAATTGACTCATTTCCTATCACATTCTTGAACAGTTACCAGCTAGTCTAATGTTGTTCTTCTGATGATGGGAACATCCGTGATGTACTGATTGAATCTGACATACATTTTTCTTTCTGAAGGAATGAACAACTCCTTGTTTAGCATACTGATGAAACAAGGACTTTGAAAACAGCATTAGCATTTTCACATGTATTGACACACCATTTAATTTTGCATTGATTAGTATTGACATTGAACAATCAGCGAACTGAGAGCAGGAAGCTGTCCCCACGCTAACCCATATTACATGTCCAGCGTTGTTCTAGATCACACAGTAAATCTCCCACAACCATCTGATAACTTCAAACAGGAAATTAAAGGCACTATGGATGATTCCATGATTGAAAGCATTGGCTCTCATAATGATCAGCTGTCCATTTCCTCCTTTTGTCACTATTCATAACCTTTACTGCAAATAAACCCTTTCCTGTTTGCTTTCATGAACATTTACCATCCAATCGAGTGTTGGTGATGTACTGATGGAGTATGAAGTACATACCACTTTGTGGCCACAGTGGGGACACTCATGGTCTGTTCAAAGGACAGAAACAAGATGGCTTCCTCTCCTTTAAGCGCTTTGCCATATGATGCTATGAGTTTCCTTTAGAACTAGATACTTGTGTCAGGTTTTTCCTGTGTCTTGCTTTAAGTCTTTAGATGTCATACCAGTGGTTTGTTCATTTCCTCAGTTTGTCGCGGAATCTCTTCACAGCAAAACAACACTTTTCCTGCTGGCATTTATAAACTAATAAAGACCTGCCACTTGTTCTTGTGTTGTTCCCCTGATGATGGTTGACGACAGCATACTGATGAATTTTGAAGTACATACCTCTTTCTGAAGGAATGAACAACTACTAGTTTATCATGCTGATAATGCTATGACATTCAACACTGTATCACCATTTTTACATGTATTCAGTACTGACACAACATTTCATTTTCTGTCAATAAATATTGACATTCAAACCATCAGTCAAGTGAGCAGGAAGCTACCCCCACGACAGTCCAGATTACAAGGCAAAAGAGTTGCTGTAAATCACGCAGTAAATCCACCATACCTGTCTGGTGACTTAAAGTGGTGTAGTTAAGGCACTAGACAATTCTTATAGGTGCATCTTGCCTTAGCCTTTTAAGCTCTCATAACAGACAGTTGGTGTAGAACTAGACACTTCAATCAGGTGCATCTTGCGTTAGCCTTTTAGCTCTCAGAACAGTCAGTTATTCATTTGCTGCATTTGTCACTGAATCAAACTTTTTTTTGTGTAGCAAATTGAATCATTTCCTAATCACATTCTTGAACATTTACCAGCTAGTCTAACATTGTTCTTCTGATGATGGGAAACATCCGTGATGTACTGATTGAATCTCATGTACATTTTTCTTTCTGAAGGAAATGAACAACTACTTGCTTAGCATACTGATGAAACAAGGACTTTGAAAACAGCATCAGCATTTTCACATGTATTGACACACCATTTAATTTGCATTGATCAGTATTGACATTGAACTATGAGCCAACTGAGCAGGAAGCTGTCCCCACGCTAACCCATATTACATGTCCAGCGTTGTTCTAGATCACACAGTAAATCCCCCACAACCATCTGATAACTTCAAACAGGAAATTAAAGGCACTGTGGATGATTCCATGATTGAAAGCATTGGCTCTCATAATGATCAGCTGTCCATTTCCTCCTTTTGTCACTATTCATAACCTTTACTGAAAATAAAACCTTTCCTGTTTGCTTTCATGAACATTTACCATCTAATCAAGTTTTGGTGATGTACTGATGGAGTATGAAGTACATACCACTTTGTGGCCACAGTGGGGACACTCATGGTCTGTTCAATGGGACAGAAAGAAGATGGCTTCCTCTCCTTTAAACGCTTTGCCATATGATGCTATGAGTTTCCTGTAGAACTAGATACTGTGTGTCAGGTTTTTCCCCTGTCTTGCATTAAGCCTTTAGATGTCATACCAGTGGTTTGTTCATTTTCTCTGTTTGTCACTGAATCTCTTTACAGCAAAACAACACTTTCCCTGCTGGCATTTATAAACTAATAAAGGCCTGCCATTTGCTCTTGTGTGTGTTCTCCTGATGATGGTTCTCGTCAGTATACTGATGAATTTTGAAGTACATACCTCTTTCTGAAGGAATGAACAACTAGTAGTTTATCATGCTGATAATGCTATGACATTCAACATAGTATCACCATTTTTACATGTATTCAGTACTGACACAACATTTCATTATCATGCTGATAATGCTATGACATTCAACACAGTATCACCATTTTTACATGTATTCAGTACTGACACAACATTTCATTTTCTGTCAATGAATATTGACATTCAAACCATCAGTCACGTGAGCAGGAAGTTACCCCCACTACAATCCAGATTACAAGGCAAAAGAGTTGCTGTAAATCACGCAGTAAATCCACCATATCTGTCTGGTGACTTAAAGTGGTGTGTAGTTAAGGCACTGTGGATGATTTCACAATTTACAACCGCAAGTGTCATGATCACATGTGGCCGTCCAGCAACTGCAAAGAACAGGTCTGTGTACCCTACGACATTGCTCTGGATGTAGTCTGTATCATATCAAAATTCCACACACTGGACATGAAAACAAATACAGTGGAATGACTGACTGATTAGTGATGAAGTGGCATGTACTAGAGCAATTTTTGTTTTATGTTCTTTTACCTATCACATCTGCTGAACTTGTTACACAAACATGCATTGATAATGTTGTTAAGTTGACTGGGCATAACTTAATATTGAGTTGTAGTGGAAACCACGTTCATGAGCATTTCTCAGCTAGTCTAGCGATGTTCTGTTGATGATGGGAAACATCCGTGATGTACTGATGGAATCTGAAGTACATTTGTCTTTCTCAAGGAATGAATGACAACTACATGTTTATTATTCTGATCGGGCAAGGGCATCAAAAACAGCAGCAGCATTTTTATGCATATTTAGTATTGACACGTTCGATTTTGTTTGCATCAATAAAGGTGATATTTGAACAATCAGCCAACTTAGCAGGAACCAAGTTATATTCTTTTATTTTGTTCTCTTATGCCTATTTATTTTGGTTAACATGTTTAACAGCATGCATTAGATAACATTGTGAACTTAACTGGGAGCAACTTAAAATTATAGAGAAGAAATCTTGGGATGAGCAATTTGTCACTTGTGCTACAGTGCAAGGGTGAAGACAATGTTAGTCGGTCCCATGTTCCCACTGTCTTCCCACTGTAGTGCTGTGGGGTTCCTGTAGAACTAGACACTTCTGTCAGGTCTATCTTGCCTTATCTTATCCTTTCGTAGCAAAATATGTCCTTCCTTGACCTATTCATGAACATTTAGCACCAAGTCTAGTGTTGTTCTTCTGATGATGGGAAACATCCGTGATGTACTGATGGAATCTGAAGTACATTTTTCTGACTGAAGGAATGAACAACTACTACTTGGTGCAGACAAGTTAATGTAAGACTGTGTGAATCTTTTTTGATATGTCTTTTATCTATCCTATCTCTCTGTGGTTGCCTTTGACTGTGGATTCTGTCACTGTGATGCCTGTTCTTTGTAAACATTTATATGCACACCTGTTCAGACTATGATTATGAACATGAGTTATTGTGTGTCCATTGCATTATTTACAGACAGGACAGGGTAAGGGGTGATGCACAACGTTGAGGTTCAACAGTGGGCCACCAGGGGGCATTCATGGTCTGTGCAGTGAATGGAAACAAAATGGCTTCCTCTCCAGTTCCAGTCTGCTACATAATGTTGTGAGTTTCTCCTTGATATTTGTTAAGAAATAGGTGCCTGTTTTTACAAAAGTTGACATCTTTCTGAATATGGCTGACAAATGCAAGGAACACTGTCCAAATCTTTGCTATGGAACCTATTTTCATACTGATCACTTCATGTTTCTGATTCCCTCTGCCTGTTTGTTGTGTTCTGTATTTGCTGTTCTCTATACAGTTACATGTGATGATTCATTTGCCCCCCTCTGACTATGATCATGAAGTGGACAGCTAATTGTGTGGGCATCACATGGTATACGTACAAAACTGAGGTCGGGGGGTGAAGGACCATGGGGGTTCCATTGAAATTTGGCTGCTATGGGAACACTAATAGTTCGTCCATGGACAGACACAAGATGGCTTGCTCTCCTTTGCCACTTGGCCATGTAGTGCTGTGGGTTTCCAGTAGAACTAGACACTTTTATCAGGTGCATCTTGCCTTAACCTTTTAAGCTCTCAGAAAAGTCAGTTGGTGTAGAACTAGCCACTCCTATCAGATGCATTTTGCCTTAGCCTTTTAAGCTGTCATAACAGTCGGTGTTGAACTAGACACTTCTATCAGGTGCATCTTGCCTTAGCCTTTTAAGCTCTCATAACAGTCAGTTGGTGTAGAACTAGACACTTCAATCAGGTGCAACTTGCCTTAGCCTTTTAAGCTCTCAGAACAGTCAGTTATTCATTTCCTGCATTTGTCACACTGAATCAAACTTTTGTTTTGTAGCAAATTGAACCACTTCCTTATCACATTCTTGAACATTTACCAGCTAGTCTAACGTTGTTCTTCTGATGATGGGAAACATCCGTGATGTACTGATTGAATCTGAAGTACATTTTTCTTTCTGATGGAAAGAACAACTACTTGCTTAGCATACTGATGAAACAAACATTGAAAACAGCATCAGCATTTTCACATGTATTGACACACCATTTAATTTTGCATTGATCAGTATTGACATTCAAACAATCAGCCAACTGAGCAGGAAGTTGTCCCCATGCTAACCCATGTTACATGCCAGTGTGTTCTAGATCACACAGTAAATCCCCCACAACCATCTGATAACTTCAAGCAGGAAAGTTAAGGCACTATGGATGATTCCATGATTGAAAGCATTGACTCTCATCATGATCAGCTGTTCATGTGTCACTAATCCTAACCTTTACTGCAAATAAACCCTTTCCTGCTTGCTTTCATGAACATTTACCATCTAATCAAGTGTTGGTGATGTACAGATGGAGTATGAAGTACATACCACTTTGTGGCTACAGTGGGGACACTCATGGTCTGTTCAATGGACAGAAACAAGATGGCTTCTTCTCCTTTAAGCACTTTGCCCTATGATGCTATGAGTTTCCTGTAGAACTAGATACTTGTGTCAGGTTTTTCCTGTGTCTTGCTTTAAGTCTTTAGATGTCATACCAGTGGTTTGTTCATTTTCTCTGTTTGTCGCGGAATCTCTTTACAGCAAAACAACACTTTTCCTGCTGGCATTTATAAACTACTAATAAAGACCTGCCACTGTTCTTGTGTTGTTCTCCTGATGATGGTTGACGACAGCATACTGATGAATTTTGAAGTACATACCTCTTTCTGAACGAATGAACAACTACTAGTTTATCATGCTGATAATGCTATGACATTCAACACAGTATCACCATTTTACATGTATTCAGTACTGACACAACATTTCATTTTCTGTCAATAAAGATTGACATTCAAACCATCAGTCAAGTGAGCAGGAAGCTACCCCCACGACAGTCCAGATTACAAGGCAAAAGAGTTGCTCTAAATCACACAGTAAATCCACCATACCTGTCTGGTGACTTAAAGTGGTGTAGTTAAGGCACTAGACAATTCTTATAGGTGCATCTTGCCTTAGCCTTTTAAGCTCTCATAACAGACAGTTGGTGTAGAACTAGACACTTCAATCAGGTGCATCTTGCGATAGCCTTTTAAGCTCTCAGAACAGTCAGTTATTCATTTGCTGCATTTGTCACTGAATCAAACTTTTGTTTTGTAGCAAATTGAATCATTTCCTAATCACATTCTTGAACATTTACCAGCTAGTCTAACATTGTTCTTCTGATGATGGGAAACATCCGTGATGTACTGATTGAATCTGAAGTACATTTTTCTTTCTGAAGGAATGAACAACTACTTGTTTAGCATACTGATGAAACAAGGACTTTGAAAACAGCATCAGCATTTTCACATGTATTGACACACCATTCAATTTTGCATTGATCAGTATTGACATTGAACAATCAGCCAACTGAGCAGGAAGCTGTCCCCACGCTAACCCATATTACATGGCCAGCGTTGTTCTAGATCACACAGTAAATCCCCACAACCATCTGATAACTTCAAACAGGAAATTAAAGGCACTATGGATGATTCCATGATTGAAAGCATTGACTCTCGTAATGATCAGCTGTCCATGTCCTCCTTTTGTCACTATTCATAACCTTTACTGAAAATAAACACTTTCCTGCTTGCTTTCATGAACATTTACCATCTAATTGAGTGTTGGTGATGTACTGATGGAGTATGAAGTACATACCACTTTGTGGCCACAGTGGGGACACTCATGGTCTGTTCAATGGACAGAAACAAGATGGCTTCCTCTCCTTTAAGCACTTTGCCATATGATGCTATGAGTTTCCTGTAGAACTAGATACTTGTGTCAGGTTTTTCCCCTGTCTTGCTTTAAGTCCTTAGATGTCATGCCAGTGGTTTGTTCATTTCCTCAGTTTGTTGCTGAATCTCTTCACAGCAAAACAACACTTTTCCTGCTGGCATTTATAAACTAATAAAGACCTGCCACTTGTTCTTGTGTTGTTCTCCTGATGATGGTTGACGACAGCGTACTGATGAATTTTGAAGTACATACCTCTTTCTGAAGGAATGAACAACTACTAGTAGTTTATCATGCTGATAATGCTGTGTCATACTAGAATCCAGATTACAAGGCAAAACGGTTGCTCTAAATCACACAGTAAATCCACCATACCTGTCTGGTGACTTAAAGTGGTGTAGTTAAGGCACTAGACAATTCTTACAGGTGCATCTTGCCTTAGCCTTTTAAGCTCTCATAACAGTCAGTTGGTGTAGAACTAGACACTTCAATCAGGTGCATCTTGCCTTAGCCTTTTAAGCTCTCAGAACAGTCAGTTATTCATTTGCTGCATTTGTCACTGAATCAAACTTTTGTTTTGTAGCAAATTGAATCATTTCCTAATCACATTCTTGAACATTTACCAGCTAGTCTAACGTTGTTCTTCTGATGATGGGAAACATCCGTGATGTACTGATTGAATCTGAAGTACATTTTTCTTTCTGAAGGAATGAACAACTACTTGTTTAGCATACTGATGAAACAAGGACATTGAAAACAGCATCAGCATTTTCACATGTATTGACACACCATTTAATTTTGCATTGATCAGTATTGACATTGAACAATCAGCCAACTGAGCAGGAAGCTATCCCCACGCTAACCCATATTACATGTCCAGTGTTTTTCTAGACCACAC
>JADBJO010003062.1:155000-209707 GCA_016801955.1 Conus betulinus | reverse complement strand
GCTGAATCTCTTTACAGCAAAACAACACTTTTCCTGGGCATTTATAAACTAATAAAGACCTGCCACTTGTTCTTGTGTTGTTCTCCTGATGATGGTTCTCGTCAGTATACTGATGAATTTTGAAGTACATACCTCTTTCTGAAGGAATGAACAACTACTAGTTTATCATGCTGATGAAGCTACGACATTCAAAACAGCACCACCATTTTTACATGTATTCAGTACTAACTCAACATTTCATTTTCTGTCAATGAATATCGACATTCAAACAATCAGTCAAGTGAGCAGGAAGCTACCCCCGGCCCACTACAATCCAGATTACAAGGCAAAAGAGTTGCTGTAAATCACACAGTAAATCCACCATATCTGTCTGGTGACTTAAAGTGGTGTAGTTAAGGCACTGTGAATGATTTCACAATTTACAACCCCAAGTGTCATGATCACATTTGGCTGTCCCAACAACCGCAAAGAACAGGTCTGTGTACCCTACGACATTGCTCTGGATGTAGTCTGTATCATATCAAAATTCAACACACTGGACATGAAAACAAATACAGTGGAATGACTGATTAGTGATAAAGTAGCATGTATTGGTGCAATTTTTGCTTTATGTTCTTAGATGCCTATCACATTTGCTGAACTTGTTACACAACAACATGCATTGATAATGTTGTAAACTTGACTGGGCATAACTTAATATTGAGTTGTAGGGAAAACCACGTTCATGAGCATTTATCAGCTAGTCTAGTGTAACTGTTCTGCTGATGATGGAAAACATTCGTGATGTACTGATGGAATCTGAAGTACATTTGTCTTTTTCAAGGAATGAATGACAACTACATGTTTATTGTTCTCATCAGGCAGGGGCATCAAAACAGCATCAGCATTTGTATGCATATTTAGTATTGACACGCTCCATTTTGTTTACAACAATAAAGGTTGATATTTGAACAATCAGCCGACTTAGCAGGACCCTAGTTATATTCTTTTATTTTGTTTTCTTATGCCTACTTATTTTCGCTAACATGTTTAGCAGCATGCATTAGATAACATTGTGAACATAACTGTGAGCAACTTAAAATTATAGAGAAGAAATCTTGGGATGAGCATTTGTCACTTGTGCTGCAGTGCAAGGGTGACGAAAATTTTAGTCGGTCCCATGTTCCCACTGTCTTCCCACTGTAGTTCTGTGGGGTTCCTGTAGAACTAGACACTTCTGTCAGCTTTATCTTGCCGTATCCTAACCTTTTTGTAGCAAAATAGATTCTTCCTTAACCACAATCACGAACATTTAGCACCAAGTCTAGTGTTGTTCTTCTGATGATGGGAAACATCCGTGATGTACTGATGGAATCTGAAGTCATTTCTCTTTCTGAAGGAATAAACGACTACTACTTGGTGCAGACAAGTTAATGTAAGACTGTGTGAATCTTTTTTGGTAAGTCTTTTATCTATCCTCTCTCTTTGTGTTGTTGCCTTTGAGTGTGGATTCTGTCACTGTAATGCCTGTTCTTTGTAAACAGTTATATGCACACCTGTTCAGACTATGATTATGAAGATGAGGATGAGTTATTGTGTGTCCATTGCATTGTTTACAGACAGGACAATGTTGAGGTTCAACAGTGGGCCACCAGGGGGCATTCATGGTCTGCGCAGTGAATGGAAACAAAATGACTTCCTCACCAGTTCCACTCTGCTACATAAAGTTGTGAGTTTCTCCTTGATATTTGTTAAGAATAGGTGCCTGTTTTTTTTACAAAAAGTTGACATCTTTCTTTAATGAATATGGCTGACAAATACAAGGAACACTATCTGAAATGGAACCTATTTTCATACTGATCACTTCATTTTTCTGATTCCCTCAACCTCTTTGTTGTATTCTGTATTTGCTGTTCTCTATACAGTTACATGTGATCATTCATTTGCCCCCCTCTGATTATGATCATGAAGTGGACAGCTAATTGTGTGGGCATCGCATAGTATATGTATAAAAAACAGAGGTCAGGGGGTGAAGGACCATGGGGGTTCCATTGAAATTTGGCTACTATGGGAACACTAAATGGTTTGTCCATGGACAGACACAAGATGGCTTCCTCTCCTTTACCACTTGGCCACGTAGTGCTGTGGGTTTCCAGTAGAACTAGACACTTCTATCAGGTGTGCATCTTGCCTTAGCCTTTTAAGCTTTCATAACAGTCAGTTGGTGTAGAACTAGACACTTCTGTCAGGTGCATTTTGCCTCAGCCTTTTAAGCTCTCAGAACAGTCAGTTATTCATTTGCTGCTGCATTTGTCACTGAATCAAACTTTTGTTTTGTAGCAAATTGAATCATTTCCTAATCACATTCTTGAACATTTACCAGGTAGTCTAACGTTGTTCTTCTGATGATGGGAAACATCCGTGATGTACTGATTGAATCTGAAGTACATTTTTCTTTCTGAAGGAATGAACAACTACTTGCTTAGCATACTGATGAAACAAGGACTTTGAAAACAGCATCAGCATTTTCACATGTATTGACACACCATTTAATTTTGCATTGATCAGTATTGACATTGAACAATCAGCCAACTGAGCAGGAAGCTGTCCCCACGCTAACCCATATTACATGTCCAGCGTTGTTCTAGATCACACAGTAAATCCCCCACAACCATCTGATTACTTCAAGCAGGAAAGTTAAGGCACTATGGATGATTCCATGATTTAAAGCATTGGCTCTCATAATGATCAGCTGTCCATTTCCTCCTTTTGTCACTATTCATAATCTTTACTGAAAATAAACACTTTCCTGCTTTGCTTTCATGAACATTTACCATCTAAATCAAGTGTTGGTGATGTACTGATGGAGTATGAAGTACATACCACTTTGTGGCCACAGTGGGGACACTCATGGTCTGTGCAATGGACAGAAACAAGATGGCTTCCTCTCCTTTAAGCGCTTTGCCATATGATGCTATGAGTTTCCTGTAGAACTAGATACTTGTGTCAGGTTTTTTCCCCTGTCTTGCTTTAAGTCTTTAGATGTCGTACCAGTGGTTTGTTCATTTTCTCTGTTTGTCGCGGAATCTCTTTACAGCAAAACAACACTTTTCCTGCTGCATTTATAAACTAATAATGCCTGCCACTTGTTCTTGTGTTGTTCCCCTGATGATGGTTGACGACAGCATACTGATGAATTTTGAAGTACATACCTCTTTCTGAAGGAATGAACAACTACTAGTTTATCATGCTGATAATGCTATGACATTCAACACTGTATCACCATTTTTACATGTATTCAGTACTGACACATTTCATTTTCTGTCAATAATATTGACATTCAAACCATCAGTCAAGTGAGCAGGAAGCTACCCCCACTACAATCCAGATTACAAGGCAAAAGGGTTGCTCTAAATCACACAGTAAATCCACCATACCTGTCTGGTGACTTAAAGTGGTGTAGTTAAGGCACTAGACAATTCTTATAGGTGCATCTTGCCTTAGCCTTTTAAGCTCTCATAACAGTCAGTTGGTGTAGAACTAGACACTTCAATCAGGTGCATCTTGCGTTAGCCTTTTAAGCTCTCAGAACAGTCAGTTATTCATTTGCTGCATTTGTCACTGAATCAAACTTTTGTTTTGTAGCAAATTGAATCATTTCCTAATCACATTCTTGAACATTTACCAGCTAGTCTAATGTTGTTCTTCTGATGATGGGGAAACATCCGTGATGTACTGATTGAATCTGAAGTACATTTTTCGTTCTGAAGGAATGAACACCTACTTGCTTAGCATACTGATGAAACAAGGACATTGAAAACAGCATCAGCATTTTCACATATATTGACACACCATTTAATTTTGCATTGATCAGTATTGACATTGAAACAATCAGCCAACTGAGTAGGAAGCTGTCCCCACGCTAACCCATATTACATGTCCAGCGTTGTTCTAGACCACACAGTAAATCTCCCACAACCATCTGATTACTTCAAGCAGGAAATTAAAGGCACTATGGATGATTCCATGATTGAAAGCATTGACTCTCATAATGATCAGCTGTCCATTTCCTCCTTTTGTCACTATTCATAACCTTTACTGCAAAAAATAAACCCTTTCCTGTTTGCTTTCATGTACATTTTACCATCTAATCAAGTGTTGGTGATGTACTGATGGAGTATGAAGTACATACCACTTTGTGGCTACAGTGGGGACACTCATGGTGTGTTCAATGGACAGAAACGAGATGGCTTCTTCTCCTTTAAGCACTTTGCCCTATGATGCTATGAGTTTCCTGTAGAACTAGATACTTGTGTCAGGTTTTTCCCCTGTCTTGCATTAAGCCTTTAGATGTCATACCAGTAGTTTGTTGATTTCCTCTGTTTGTCGCTGAATCTCTTTACAGCAAAACAACACTTTTCCTGCTGGCATTTATAAAACTAATAAAGACCTGCCACTTGTTTCTTGTGTTGTTCTCCTGATGATGGTTCTCGTCAGTATACTGATGAATTTTGAAGTACATACCTCTTTCTGAAGGAATGAACAACTACTAGTTTATCATGCTGATGAAGCTACGACATTCAAAACAGCACCACCATTTTTACATGTATTCAGTACTAACTCAACATTTCATTTTCTGTCAATGAATATCGACATTCAAACAATCAGTCAAGTGAGCAGGAAGCTACCCCCGGCCCACTACAATCCAGATTACAAGGCAAAAGAGTTGCTGTAAATCACACAGTAAATCCACCATATCTGTCTGGTGACTTAAAGTGGTGTAGTTAAGGCACTGTGAATGATTTCACAATTTTACAACCCCAAGTGTCATGATCACATTTGGCTGTCCAACAACCGCAAAGAACAGGTCTGTGTACCCTACGACATTGCTCTGGATGTAGTCTGTATCATATCAAAATTCAACACACAGGACATGAAAACAAATACAGTGGAATGACTGATTAGTGTGAAAAGTAGCATGTATTGGTGCAATTTTTGCTTTATGTTCTTAGATGCCTATCACATTTGCTGAACTTGTTACACAACATGCATTGATAATGTTGTAAACTTGACTGGGCATAACTTAATATTGAGTTGTAGGGAAAACCCTCTGATTATGATCATGAAGTGGACAGCTAATTGTGTGGGCATCGCATAGTATATGTACAAAACAGAGGTCAGGGGTGAAGGACCATGGGGGTTCCATTGAAATTTGGCTACTATGGGAACACTACTATTGTTTGTCCATGGACAGACACAAGATGGCTTCCTCTCCTTTACCACTTGGCCACGTAGTGCTGTGGGTTTCCAGTAGAACTAGACACTTCTATCAGGTGCATCTTGCCTTAGCCTTTTTAGCTTTCATAACAGTCAGTTGGTGTAGAACTAGACACTTCTGTCAGGTGCATTTTGCCTCAGCCCTTTAAGCTCTCAGAACAGTCAGTTATTCATTTGCTGCATTTGTCACTGAATCAAACTTTTGTTTTGTAGCAAATTGAATCATTTCCTAATCACATTCTTGAACATTTACCAGGTAGTCTAACGTTGTTCTTCTGATGATGGGAAACATCCGTGATGTACTGATTGAATCTGAAGTACATTTTTCTTTCTGAAGGAATGAACAACTACTTGCTTAGCATACTGATGAAACAAGGACTTTGAAAACAGCATCAGCATTTTCACATGTATTGACACACCATTTAATTTTGCATTGATCAGTATTGACATTGAACAATCAGCCAACTGAGCAGGAAGCTGTCCCCACGCTAACCCATATTACATGTCCAGCGTTGTTCTAGATCACACAGTAAATCCCCCACAACCATCTGATTACTTCAAGCAGGAAAGTTAAGGCACTATGGATGATTCCATGATTTAAAGCTTGGCTCTCATAATGATCAGCTGTCCATTTCCTCCTTTTGTCACTATTCATAATCTTTACTGAAAATAAACACTTTCCTGCTTGCTTTCATGAACATTTACCATCTAATCAAGTGTTGGTGATGTACTGATGGAGTATGAAGTACATACCACTTTGTGGCCACAGTGGGGACACTCATGGTCTGTGCAATGGACAGAAACAAGATGGCTTCCTCTCCTTTAAGCGCTTTGCCATATGATGCTATGAGTTTCCTGTAGAACTAGATACTTGTGTCAGGTTTTTCCCCTGTCTTGCTTTAAGTCTTTAGATGTCGTACAGTGGGTTTGTTCATTTTCTCTGTTTGTCGCGGAATCTCTTTACAGCAAAAAACAACACTTTTCCTGCTGGCATTTATAAACTAATAAATGCCTGCCACTTGTTCTTGTGTTGTTCCCCTGATGATGGTTGACGACAGCATACTGATGAATTTTGAAGTACATACCTCTTTCTGAAGGAATGAACAACTACTAGTTTATCATGCTGATAATGCTATGACATTCAACACTGTATCACCATTTTTACATGTATTCAGTAGTACTGACACATTTCATTTTCTGTCAATAAATATTGACATTCAAACCATCAGTCAAAGTGAGCAGGAAGCTACCCCCACTACAATCCAGATTACAAGGCAAAAGGGTTGCTCTAAATCACACAGTAAATCCACCATACTGTCTGGTGACTTAAAGTGGTGTAGTTAAGGCACTAGACAATTCTTATAGGTGCATCTTGCCTTAGCCTTTTAAGCTCTCATAACAGTCAGTTGGTGTAGAACTAGACACTTCAATCAGGTGCATCTTGCGTTAGCCTTTTAAGCTCTCAGAACAGTCAGTTATTCATTTGCTGCATTTGTCACTGAATCAAACTTTTGTTTGTAGCAAATTGAATCATTTCCTAATCACATTCTTGAACATTTACCAGCTAGTCTAATGTTGTTCTTCTGATGATGGGAAACATCCGTGATGTACTGATTGAATCTGAAGTACATTTTTCGTTCTGAAGGAATGAACACCTACTTGCTTAGCATACTGATGAAACAAGGACATTTGAAAACAGCATCAGCATTTTCACATATATTGACACACCATTTAATTTTGCATTGATCAGTATTGACATTGAAACAATCAGCCAACTGAGTAGGAAGCTGTCCCCACGCTAACCCATATTACATGTCCAGCGTTGTTCTAGACCACACAGTAAATCTCCCACAACCATCTGATTACTTTCAAGCAGGAAATTAAGGCACTATGGATGATTCCATGATTGAAAGCATTGACTCTCATAATGATCAGCTGTCCATTTCCTCCTTTTGTCACTATTCATACCTTTACTGCAAATAAACCCTTTCCTGTTTGCTTTCATGTACATTTTACCATCTAATCAAGTGTTGGTGATGTACTGATGGAGTATGAAGTACATACCACTTTGTGGCTACAGTGGGGACACTCATGGTGTGTTCAATGGACAGAAACGAGATGGCTTCTTCTCCTTTAAGCACTTTGCCCTATGATGCTATGAGTTTCCTGTAGAACTAGATACTTGTGTCAGGTTTTTCCCCTGTCTTGCATTAAGCCTTTAGATGTCATACCAGTAGTTTGTTGATTTCCTCTGTTTGTCGCTGAATCTCTTTACAGCAAAACAACACTTTTCCTGGGCATTTATAAACTAATAAAGACCTGCCACTTGTTCTTGTGTTGTTCTCCTGATGATGGTTCTCGTCAGTATACTGATGAATTTTGAAGTACATACCTCTTTCTGAAGGAATGAACAACTACTAGTTTATCATGCTGATGAAGCTACGACATTCAAAACAGCACCACCATTTTTACATGTATTCAGTACTAACTCAACATTTCATTTTCTGTCAATGAATATCGACATTCAAACACATCAGTCAAGTGAGCAGGAAGCTACCCCCGGCCCACTACAATCCAGATTACAAGGCAAAAGAGTTGCTGTAAATCACACAGTAAATCCACCATATCTGTCTGGTGACTTAAAGTGGTGTAGTTAAGGCACTGTGAATGATTTCACAAATTTACAACCCCAAGTGTCATGATCACATTTGGCTGTCCAACAACCGCAAAGAACAGGTCTGTGTACCCTACGACATTGCTCTGGATGTAGTCTGTATCATATCAAAATTCAACACACAGGACATGAAAACAAATACAGTGGAATGACTGATTAGTGATAAAGTAGCATGTATTGGTGCAATTTTTGCTTTATGTTCTTAGATGCCTATCACATTTGCTGAACTTGTTACACAACATGCATTGATAATGTTGTGTAAACTTGACTGGGCATAACTTAATATTGAGTTGTAGGGAAAACCACGTTCATGAGCATTTATCAGCTAGTCTAGTGTTGTAACTTGTTCTGCTGATGATGGAAAACATTCATGATGTACTGATGGAATCTGAAGTACATTTTTGTCTTTTTCAAGGAATGAATGACAACTACATGTTTATTGTTCTCATCAGGCAGGGGCATCAAAAACAGCATCAGCATTTTTATGCATATTTAGTATTGACACGCTCCATTTTGTTTACAACAATAAAGGTTGATATTTGAACAATCAGCCGACTTAGCAGGACCCTAGCTATATTCTTTTATTTTTGTTTTCTTATGCCTACTTATTTTCGTTGACATGTTTAGCAGCATGCATTAGATAACATTGTGAACATAACTGTGAGCAACTTAAAATTATAGAGAAGAAATCTTGGGATGAGCAATTTGTCACTTGTGCTGCAGTGCAAGGGTGACGAAAATTTTAGTCGGTCCCATGTTCCCACTGTCTTCCCACTGTAGTTCTGTGGGTTCCTGTAGAACTAGACACTTCTGTCAGGTCTATCTTGCCTTATCCTAACCTTTTTTTGTAGCAAAATAGATCCTTCC
This sequence comes from Conus betulinus, assembly GCA_016801955.1. Classification (NCBI taxonomy): domain Eukaryota; kingdom Metazoa; phylum Mollusca; class Gastropoda; order Neogastropoda; family Conidae; genus Conus; species Conus betulinus. The sequence continues at coordinate 200,910 of JADBJO010003062.1, read as the reverse complement.
TTAACCACAATCATGAACATTTAGCACCAAGTCTAGTGTTGTTCTTCTGATGATGGGGAAACATCCGTGATGTACTGATGGAATCTGAAGTCATTTCTCTTTCTGAAGGAATAAACGACTACTACTTGGTGCAGACAAGTTAATGTAAGACTGTGTGAATCTTTTTTGATAAGTCTTTTATCTATCCTATCTCTTTGTTGTTGCCTTTGAGTGTGGATTCTGTCACTGTGATGCCTGTTCTTTGTAAACAGTTATATGCACACCTGTTCAGACTATGATTATGAAGATGAGGAGTTTATTGTGTGTCCATTGCATTGTTTACAGACAGGACAATGTTGAGGTTCAACAGTGGGCCACCTGGGGGCATTCATGGTCTGTGCAGTGAATGGAAACAAAATGGCTTCCTCACCAGTTCCAGTCTGCTACATAAAGTTGTGAGTTTCTCCTGATATTTGTTAAGAAATAGGTGCCTGTTTTTACAAAAGTTGACATCTTTCTTTAATGATATGGCTGACAATACAAGGAACACTATCTGAAATGGAACCTATTTTCATACTGATCACTTCATTTTTCTGATTCCCTCAGCCTCTTTGTTGTATTCTGTATTTGCTGTTCTCTATACAGTTACATGTGATCATTCATTTGCCCCCCTGATTATGATCATGAAGTGGACAGCTAATTGTGTGGGCATCGCATAGTATATGTACAAAACAGAGGTCAGGGGTGAAGGACCATGGGGGTTCCATTGAAATTTGGCTACTATGGGAACACTAATGGTTTGTCCATGGACAGACACAAGATGGCTTCCTCTCCTTTACCACTTGGCACGTAGTGCTGTGGGTTTCCAGTAGAACTAGACACTTCTATCAGGTGCATCTTGCCTTAGCCTTTTAAGCTTTCATAACAGTCAGTTGGTGTAGAACTAGACACTTCTGTCAGGTGCATTTTGCCTCAGCCTTTTAAGCTCTCAGAACAGTCAGTTATTCATTTACTGCATTTGTCACTGAATCAAACTTTTGTTTTGTAGCAAATTGAATCATTTCCTAATCACATTCTTGAACATTTACCAGCTAGTCTAATGTTGTTCTTCTGATGATGGGAAACATCCGTGATGTACTGATTGAATCTGAAGTACATTTTTTCTTTCTGAAGGAATGAACAACTACTTTTAGCATACTGATGAAACAAGGACTTTGAAAACAGCATCAGCATTTTCACATGTATTGACACACCATTTAATTTTGCATTGATCAGTATTGACATTGAACAATCAGCCAACTGAGCAGGAAGCTGTCCCCACGCTAACCCATATTACATGTCCAGCGTTGTTCTAGATCACACAGTAAATCCCCCACAACCATCTGATTACTTCAAGCAGGAAAGTAAAGGCACTATGGATGATTCCATGATTGAAAGCATTGGCTCTCATAATGATCAGCTGTCCATTTCCTCCTTTTGTCACTATTCATAACCTTTACTGAAAAATAAACCCTTTCCTGTTTGCTTTCATGAACATTTACCATCTAATCAAGTGTTGGTGATGTACTGATGGAGTATGAAGTACATACCACTTTGTGGCCACAGTGGGGACACTCATGGTCTGTTCAATGGACAGAAACAAAGATGGCTTCCTCTCCTTTAAGCACTTTGCCATATGATGCTATGAGTTTCCTTTAGAACTAGATACTTGTGTCAGGTTTTTCCCCTGTCTTGCTTTAAGTCTTTAGATGTCATACCAGTGGTTTGTTCATTTTCTCAGTTTGTCGCGGAATCTCTTCACAGCAAAACAACACTTTTCCTGCTGGCATTTATAAACTAATAAAGACCTGCCACTTGTTCTTGTGTTGTTCTCCTGATGATGGTTGACGACAGCATACTGATGAATTTTGAAGTACATACCTCTTTCTGAAGGAATGAACAACTACTAGTTTATCATGCTGATAATGCTATGACATTCAACACTGTATCACCATTTTTACATGTATTCAGTACTGACACAACATTTCATTTTCTGTCAATAAATATTGACATTCAAACCATCAGTCAAGTGAGCAGGAAGCTACCCCCACTACAATCCAGATTACAAGGCAAAAGGGTTGCTCTAAATCACACAGTAAATCCACCATACCTGTCTGGTGACTTAAAGTGGTGTAGTTAAGGCACTAGACAATTCTTATAGGTGCATCTTGCCTTAGCCTTTTAAGCTCTCATAACAGTCAGTTGGTGTAGAACTAGACACTTCAATCAGGTGCATCTTGCGTTAGCCTTTTAAGCTCTCAGAACAGTCAGTTATTCATTTGCTGCATTTGTCACTGAATCAAACTTTTGTTTTGTAGCAAATTGAATCATTTCCTAATCACATTCTTGAACATTTACCAGCTAGTCTAACGTTGTTCTTCTGATGATGGGAAACATCCGTGATGTACTGATTGAATCTGAAGTACATTTTTCGTTCTGAAGGAATGAACAACTACTTGCTTAGCATACTGATGAAACAAGGACTTTGAAAACAGCATCAGCATTTTCACATGTATTGACACACCATTTAATTTTGCATTGATCAGTATTGACATTGAACAATCAGCCAACTGAGCAGGAAGCTGTCCCCACGCTAACCCATATTACATGTCCAGCGTTGTTCTAGATCACACAGTAAATCCCCCACAACCATCTGATAACCTCAAGCAGGAAAGTAAAGGCACTATGGATGATTCCATGATTGAAAAACATTGGCTCTCATAATGATCAGCTGTCCATTTCCTCCTTTTGTCACTATTCATAACCTTTACTGCAAAGAAACCCTTTCCTTTGCTTTCATGAACATTTACCATCTAATCGAGTGTTGGTGATGTACTGATGGAGTATGAAGTACATACCACTTTGTGGCCACAGTGGGGACACTCATGGTCTGTTCAATGGACAGAAACAAGATGGCTTCCTCTCCTTAAAGCACTTTGCCATATGATGCTATGAGTTTCCTTTGGAACTAGATACTTGTGTCAGGTTTTCCTCTGTCTTGCTTTAAGTCTTTAGATGTCATACCAGTGGTTTGTTCATTTCCTCAGTTTGTTGCTGAATCTCTTCACAGCAAAACAACACTTTTCCTGCTGGCATTTATAAACTAATAAAGACCTGCCACTTGCTCTTGTGTTGTTCTCCTGATGATGGTTGACGACAGGATACTGATGAATTTTGAAGTACATACCTCTTTCTGAAGGAATGAACAACTACTAGTTTATCATGCTGATAATGCTATGACATTCAACACTGTATCACTATTTTTACATGTATTCAGTACTGACACAACATTTCATTTTCTGTCAATGAATATTGACATTCAAACAATCAGTCAAGTGAGCAGGAAGCTACCCCTACTACAATCCAGATTACAAGGCAAAAGAGAGTTGCTCTAATCACACAGTAAATCCACCATACCTGTCTGGTGACTTAAAGTGGTGTAGTTAAGCACTAGACAATTCTTACAGGTGCATCTTGCCTTAGCCTTTTAAGCTCTCATAACAGTCAGTTGGTGTAGAACTAGACACTTCAATCAGGTGCATCTTTCGTTAGCCTTTTAGCTCTCAGAACAGTCAGTTATTCATTTGCTGCATTTGTCACTGAATCAAACTTTTGTTTGTAGCAAAAATGAATCATTTCCTAATCACATTCTTGAACAGTACCAGCTAGTCTAACGTTGTTCTTCTGATGATGGGAAACATCCGTGATGTACTGATTGAATCTGAAGTACATTTTTCGTTCGTTCTGAAGGAATGAACAACTACTTGCTTAGCATACTGATGAAACAAGGACTTTGAAAACAGCATCAGCATTTTCACATGTATTGACACACCATTTAATTTTGCATTGATCAGTATTGACATTGAACAATCAGCCAACTGAGCAGGAAGCTGTCCCCACGCTAACCCATATTACATGTCCAGCGTTGTTCTAGATCACACAGTAAATCCCCCACAACCATCTGATAACTTCAAGCAGGAAAGTAAAGGCACTATGGATGATTCCATGATTGAAAGCATTGGCTCTCATAATGATCAGCTGCCCATTTCCTCCTTTTGTCACTATTCATAACCTTTACTGCAAATAAACCCTTTCCTGTTTGCTTTCATGTACATTTTACCATCTAATCAAGTGCTGGCGATGTACTGATGGAGTATGAAGTACATACCACTTTGTGGCTACAGTGGGGACACTCATGGTGTGTTCAATGGACAGAAACGAGATGGCTTCTTCTCTTTAAGCACTTTGCCCTGTGATGCTATGAGTTTCCTGTAGAACTAGATACTTGTGTCAGGTTTTTTCCCCTGTCTTGCATTAAGCCTTTAGATGTCATACCAGTAGTTTGTTCATTTCCTCTGTTTGTCGCGGAATCTCTTTACAGCAAAACAACACTTTTCCTGCTGGCATTTATAAACTAATAAAGACCTGCCACTTGTGTTCTTGTGTTGTTCTCCTGATGATGGTTCTCGTCAGTATACTGATGAATTTTGAAGTACATACCTCTTTCTGAAGGAATGAACAACTACTAGTATCATGCTGATGAGCTACGACATTCAAAACAGCACCACCATTTTTACATGTATTCAGTACTAACTCAACATTTCATTTTCTGTCAATGATATCGACATTCAAACAATCAGTCAAGTGAGCAGGAAGCTACCCCCGGCCCACTACAATCCAGATTACAAGGCAAAAGAGTTGCTGTAAATCACACAGTAAATCCACCATATCTGTCTGGTGACTTAAAGTGGTGTAGTTAAGGCACTGTGAATGATTTCACAATTTACAACCCCCAAGTGTCATGATCACATTTGGCTGTCCAACAACCGCAAAGAACAGGTCTGTGTACCCTACGACATTGCTCTGGATGTAGTCTGTATCATATCAAAATTCAACACACAGGACATGAAAACAAATACAGTGGAATGACTGATTAGTGATAAAGTAGCATGTATTGGTGCAATTTTTGCTTTATGTTCTTAGATGCCTATCACATTTGCTGAACTTGTTACACAACATGCATTGATAATGTTGTAAACTTGACTGGGCATAACTTAATATTGAGTTGTAGGGAAAACCACGTTCATGAGCATTTATCAGCTAGTCTAGTGTTGTAACTTGTTCTGCTGATGATGGAAAACATTCGTGATGTACTGATGGAATCGGAAGTACATTTGTCTTTTTCAAGGAATGAATGACAACTACATATTTTATTGTTCTCATCAGGCAGGGGCATCAAAAACAGCATCAGCATTTTATGCATATTTAGTATTGACACGCTCCATTTTTGTTTACAACAATAAAGGTTGATATTTGAACAATCAGCCGACTTAGCAGGACCCTAGTTATATTCTTTTATTTTGTTTTCTTATGCCTACTTATTTTCGTTAACATGTTTAGCAGCATGCATTAGATAACATTGTGAACATAACTGTGAGCAACTTAAAATTATAGAGAAGAAATCTTGGGATGAGCAATTTGTCACTTGTGCTGCAGTGCAAGGGACGAAAAATTTTCAGTCAGTCCCATGTTCCCACTGTCTTCCCACTGTAGTGCTGTGGGGTTCCTGTAGAACTAGACACTTCTGTCAGGTTTATCTTGCCTTATCCTAACCTTTTGGTAGCAAAATAGATCCTTCCTTAACCACAATCATGAACATTTAGCACCAAGTCTAGTGTTGTTCTTCTGATGATGGGAAACATCCGTGATGTACTGATGGAATCTGAAGTCATTTCTCTTTCTGAAGGAATAAACGACTACTACTTGGTGCAGACAAGTTAATGTAAGACTGTGTGAATCTTTTTTGATAGTCTTTTATCTATCCTATCTCTTGTTGTTGTCTTTGACTGTGGGATTCTGTCACTGTAATGCCTGTTCTCTTTGTAAACAGTTATATGCACACCTGTTCAGACTATGATTATGAAGATGAGGAGCTATTGTGTGTTTACATTGCATTGTTTACAGACAGGACAATGTTGAGGTTCAACAGTGGGCCACCAGGGGGCATTCATGGTCTGCGCAGTGAATGGAAACAAAATGGCTTCCTCACCAGTTCCAGTCTGCTACATAAAGTTGTGAGTTTCTCCTTGATATTTGTTAAGAAATAGGTGCCTGCTTTTACAAAAGTTGACATCTTTCTTTAATGAATATGGCTGACAAATACAAGGAACACTATCTGAAATGGAACTTATTTTCATACTGATCACACTTCATTTTTCTGATTCCCTCTGCCTCTTTGTTGTATTCTGTATTTGCTGTTCTCTATACAGTTACATGTGATCATTCTTTTGCCTCCTCTGACTGTGATCATGAAGTGGACAGCTAATTGTGTGGGCATCGCATGGTATACATAAAAAACTTGAGGTCAGGGGTGAAGGACCATGGGGGTTCCATTGAAATTTGGCTACTATGGGAACACTAATGGTTTGTCCATGGACAGACACAAGATGGCTTCCTCTCCTTTACCACTTGGCCACGTAGTGCTGTGGGTTTCCAGTAGAACTAGACACTTCTATCAGGTGCATCTTGCCTTAGTCTTTTAAGCTCTCATAACAGTCAGTTGGTGTAGAACTAGACACTTCTGTCAGGTGCATTTTGCCTCAGCCTTTTAAGCTCTCAGATCAGTCAGTTATTTATTTACTGTATTTGTCACTGAATCAAACTTTTGTTTTGTACAAATTGAATCATTTCCTAATCACATTCTTGAACAGTTACCAGCTAGTCTAACGTTGTTCTTCTGATGATGGGAAACATCCGTGATGTACTGATTGAATCTGACGTACATTTTTCTTTCTGAAGGAATGAACAACTCCTTGTTTAGCATACTGATGAAAACAAGGACTTTGAAAACAGCATCAGCATTTTCACATGTATTGACACACCATTTAATTTTGCATTGATCAGTATTGACATTGAACAATCAGCCAACTGAGCAGGAAGCTGTCCCCACGCTAACCCATATTACATGTCCAGCGTTGTTTCTAGATCACACAGTAAATCCCCCACAACCATCTGATTACTTCAAACAGGAAATTTAAAGGCACTATGGATGATTCCATGATTTAAAGCATTGACTCTCATAATGATCAGCTGTCCATTTCCTCCTTTTGTCACTATTCATAACCTTTACTGAAAATAAACCCTTTCCTGTTTGCTTTCATGAACATTTACCCATCTAATCGAGTGTTGGTGATGTACTGATGGAGTATGAAGTACATACCACTTTGTGGCCACAGTGGGGACACTCATGGTCTGTTCAGTGGACAGAAAGAAGATGGCTTCCTCTCCTTTAAGCACTTTGCCATATGATGCTATGAGTTTCCTGTAGAACTAGATACTTGTGTCAGGTTTTTCCTGTGTGTCTTGCTTTAAGTCCTTAGATGTCATACCAGTGGTTTGTTCATTTCCTCAGTTTGTTGCTGAATCTCTTCACAGCAAAACAACACTTTTCCTGCTGGCATTTATAAACTAATAAAGACCTGCACTTGTTCTTGTGTTGTTCTCCTGATGATGGTTGACGACAGCATACTGATGAATTTTGAAGTACATACCTCTTTCTGAAGGAATGAACAACTACTAGTTTATCATGCTGATAATGCTGTGTCATTCAACACTGTATCACCATTTTTACATGTATTCAGTACTGACACAACATTTCATTTTCTGTCAATGAATATTGACATTCAAACCATCAGTCAAGTGAGCAGGAAGCTACCCCCACTACAATCCAGATTACAAGGGAAAACGGTTGCTCTAAATCACACAGTAAATCCACCATACCTGTCTGGTGACTTAAAGTGGTGTAGTTAAGGCACTAGACAATTCTTACAGGTGCATCTTGCCTTAGCCTTTTAAGCTCTCATAACAGTCAGTTGGTGTAGAACTAGACACTTCAATCAGTTGCATCTTGCGTTAGCCTTTTAAGCTCTCAGAACAGTCAGTTATTCATTTGCTGCATTTGTCACTGAATCAAACTTTTGTTTTGTAGCAAATTGAAATCATTTCCTAATCACATTCTTGAACATTTACCAGCTAGTCTAACGTTGTTCTTCTGATGATGGGAAACATCCGTGATGTACTGATTGAATCTGAAGTACATTTTTCTTTCTGAAGGAATGAACAACTACTTGTTTAGCATACTGATGAAACAAGGACATTGAAAACAGCATCAGCATTTTCACATGTATTGACACACCATTTAATTTTGCATTGATCAGTATTGACATTGAACAATCAGCCAACTGAGCAGGAAGCTGTCCCCACGCTAACCCATATTACATGTCCAGTGTTTTTCTAGACCACACAGTAAATCCCCCACAACCATCTGATTACTTCAAACAGGAAATTAAAGGCACTATGGATGATTCCATGATTGAAAGCATTGACTCTCATCATGATCAGCTGTCCATTTCCTCCTTTTGTCACTAATCCTAACCTTTACTGCAAATAAACACTTTCCTGCTTGCTTTCATGAACATTTACCATCTAATCAAGTGTTGGTGATGTACAGATGGAGTATGAAGTACATACCACTTTGTGGCTACAGTGGGGACACTCATGGTCTGTGCAATGGACAGAAACGAGATGGCTTCTTCTCCTTTAAGCACTTTGCCCTATGATGCTATGAGTTTCCTGTAGAACTAGATACTTGTGTAAGGTTTTTTTCCCTGTCTTGCATTAAGCCTTTAGATATCATACCAGTGGTTTGTTCATTTCCTCTGTTTGTCGCGGAATCTCTTTACAGCAAAACAACACTTTTCCTGCTGGCATTTATAAACTAATAAAGACCTGCCACTTGTTCTTGTGTTGTTCCCCTGATGATGGTTGACGACAGCATACTGATGAATTTTGAAGTACATACCTCTTTCTGAAGGAATGAACAACTACTAGTTTATCATGCTGATAATGCTATGACATTCAACACAGTATCACCATTTTTACATGTATTCAGTACTGACACAACATTCATTTTTCTGTCAATAAAGATTGACATTCAAACCGTCAGTCAAGTGAGCAGGAAGCTACCCCCACGACAGTCCAGATTACAAGGCAAAAGAGTTGCTCTAAAACACACAGTAAATCCACCATACCTGTCTGGTGACTTAAAGTGATGTAGTTAGTTAAGGCACTAGACAATTCTATAGGTGCATCTTGTGCATCTTGCCTTAGCCTTTTAAGCTCTCATAACAGACAGTCAGTTGGTGTAGAACTAGACACTTCAATCAGGTGAATCTTGCGTTAGCCTTTTAAGCTCTCAGAACAGTCAGTTATTCATTTGCTGCATTTGTCACACTGAATCAAACTTTTTGTTTTGTAGCAAATTGAATCATTTCCTATCACATTCTTGAACATTTACCAGCTAGTCTAACGTTGTTCTTCTGATGATGGGAAACATCCGTGATGTACTGATTGAATCTGAAGTACATTTTTCTTTTCTGAAGGAATGAACAACTACTTGCTTTAGCATACTGATGAAACAAGAAACAAGGACATTGAAAACAGCATCAGCATTTTCACATGTATTGACACACCATTTAATTTTGCATTGATCAGTATTGACATTGAAACAATCAGCCAACTGAGCAGGAGCTGTCCCCATGCTAACCCATATTACATGTCCAGTGTTGTTCTAGATCACACAGTAAATCCCCCACAACCATCTGATAACTTCAAGCAGGAAAGTTAAGGCACTATGGATGATTCCATGATTGAAAGCATTGACTCTCATCATGATCAGCTGTTCATGTGTCACTAATCCTAACCTTTACTGCAAATAAACCCTTCCCTGCTTGCTTTCATGAACATTTACCATCTAATCAAGTGTTGGTGATGTACAGATGGAGTATGAAGTACATACCACTTTGTGGCTACAGTGGGGACACTCATGGTCTGTTCAATGGACAGAAACAAGATGGCTTCTCCTTTAAGCACTTTGCCCTATGATGCTATGAGTTTCCTAGAAGAACTAGATACTTGTGTCAGGTTTTTCCTGTGTCTTGCTTGCTTAAGTCTTTAGATGTCATACCAGTGGTTTGTTCATTTTCTCTGTTTGTCGCGGAATCTCTTTACACAGCAAAACAACACTTTTCCTGCTGGCATTTATAAACTAATAAAGACCTGCCACTTGTTCTTGTGTTTGTTCTCCTGATGATGGTTGACGACAGCATACTGATGAATTTTGAAGTACATACCTCTTTCTGAACGAATGAACAACTACTAGTTTATCATGCTGATAATGCTATGACATTCAACACAGTATCACCATTTTTACATGTATTCAGTACTGACACAACATTTCATTTTCTGTCAATAAAGATTGACATTCAAACCATCAGTCAAGTGAGCAGGAAGCTACCCCACGACAGTCCAGATTACAAGGCAAAAGAGTTGCTCTAAATCACACAGTAAATCCACCATACCTGTCTGGTGACTTAAAGTGGTGTAGTTAAGGCACTAGACAATTCTTATAGGTGCATCTTGCCTTAGCCTTTTAAGCTCTCATAACAGACAGTTGGTGTAGAACTAGACACTTCAATCAGGTGCATCTTGCGATAGCCTTTTAAGCTCTCAGAACAGTCAGTTATTCATTTGCTGCATTTGTCACTGAATCAAACTTTTGTTTTGTAGCAAATTGAATCATTTCCTAATCACATTCTTGAACATTTACCAGCTAGTAACATTGTTCTTCTGATGATGGGAAACATCCGTGATGTACTGATTGAATCTGAAGTACATTTTTCTTTCTGAAGGAATGAACAACTACTTGTTTAGCATACTGATGAAACAGGACTTTGAAAACAGCATCATCATTTTCACATGTATTGACACACCATTCAATTTTGCATTGATCAGTATTGACATTGAACAATCAGCCAACTGAGCAGGAAGCTGTCCCCACGCTAACCCATATTACATGGCCAGCGTTGTTCTAGATCACACAGTAAATCCCCCACAACCATCTGATAACTTCAAACAGGAAATTAAAGGCACTATGGATGATTCCATGATTGAAAGCATTGACTCTCGTAATGATCAGCTGTCCATTCCCCTCCTTTTGTCACTATTCATACCTTTACTGAAAATAAACACTTTCCTGCTTGCTTTCATGAACATTTACCATCTAATTGAGTGTTGGTGATGTACTGATGGAGTATGAAGTACATACCACTTTGTGGCCACAGTGGGGACACTCATGGTCTGTTCAATGGACAGAAACAAGATGGCTTCCTCTCCTTTAAGCACTTTGCCATATGATGCTATGAGTTTCCTGTAGAACTAGATACTTGTGTCAGGTTTTTCCCCTGTCTTGCTTTAAGTCCTTAGATGTCATGCCAGTGGTTTGTTCATTTCCTCAGTTTGTTGCTGAATCTCTTCACAGCAAAACAACACTTTTCCTGCTGGCATTTATAAACTAAAGACCTGCCACTTTGTTCTTGTGTTGTTCTCCTGATGATGGTTGACGACAGCGTACTGATGAATTTTGAAGTACATACCTCTTTCTGAAGGAATGAACAACTACTAGGTTTATCATGCTGATAATGCTGTGTCATTCAACACTGTATCACCATTTTTACATGTATTCAGTACTGACACAACATTTCATTTTCTGTCAATAAAGATTGACATTCAAACCATTACTCAAGTGAGGAAGCTAGCTACCCCCACTAGAATCCAGATTACAAGGCAAAACGGTTGCTCTAAATCACACAGTAGTAAATCCACCATACCTGTCTGGTGACTTAAAGTGGTGTAGTTAAGGCACTAGACAATCTCTTACAGGTGCATCTTGCCTTAGCCTTTTAAGCTCTCATAACAGTCAGTTGGTGTAGAACTAGACACTTCAATCAGGTGCATCTTGCCTTAGCCTTTTAAGCTCTCAGAACAGTCAGTTATTCATTTGCTGCATTTGTCACTGAATCAAACTTTTGTTTTGTAGCAAATTGAATCATTTCCTAATCACATTCTTGAACATTTACCAGCTAGTCTAACGTTGTTCTTCTGATGATGGGAAACATCCGTGATGTACTGATTGAATCTGAAGTACATTTTTCTTTCTGAAGGAATGAACAACTACTTGTTTAGCATACTGATGAAACAAGGACATTGAAAACAGCATCAGCATTTTCACATGTATTGACACACCATTTAATTTTGCATTGATCAGTATTGACATTGAACAATCAGCCAACTGAGCAGGAAGCTATCCCCACGCTAACCCATATTACATGTCCAGTGTTTTTCTAGACCACACAGTAAATCCCCCACAACCATCTGATAACTTCAAGCAGGAAAGTTAAGGCACTATGGATGATTCCATGATTTGAAGCATTGACTCTCATCATGATCAGCTGTTCATGTCACTAATCCTAACTTTACTGCAAATAAACCCTTTCCTGTTTGCTTTCATGAACATTTACCATCTAATCAAGTGTTGGTGATGTACAGTTGGAGTATGAAGTACATACCACTTTGTGGCCACAGTGGGGACACTCATGGTCTGTTCAATGGACAGAAACAAGATGGCTTCCTCTCCTTTAAGCACTTTGCCCTATGATGCTATGAGTTTCCTTTGGAACTAGATACTTGTGTCAGGTTTTTCCCCTGTCTTGCATTAAGCCTTTAGATGTCATACCAGTGGTTTGTTCATTTCCTCAGTTTGTTGCTGAATCTCTTCACAGCAAAACAACACTTTTCCTGCTGGCATTTATAAACTAATAAAGACCTGCCACTTGTTCTTGTGTTGTTCTCCTGATGATGGTTGACGACAGCATACTGATGAATTTTGAAGTACATACCTCTTTCTGAAGGAATAAACAACTACTAGTTTATCATGCTGATAATGCTGTGTCATTCAACACTGTATCACCATTTTTACATGTATTCAGTACTGACACAACATTTCATTTTCTGTCAATAAAGATTGACATTCAAACCATCAGTCAAGTGAGCAGGAAGCTACCCCCACTACAATCCAGATTACAAGGCAAAACGGTTGCTCTAAATCACACAGTAAATCCACTATACCTGTCTGGTGACTTAAAGTGGTGTAGTTAAGGCACTAGACAATTCTTACAGGTGCATCTTGCCTTAGCCTTTTAAGCTCTCATAACAGTCAGTTGGTGTAGAACTAGACACTTCAATCAGTTGCATCTTGCGTTAGCCTTTTAAGCTCTCAGAACAGTCAGTTATTCATTTGCTGCATTTGTCACTGAATCAAACTTTTGTTTTGTAGCAAATTGAATCATTCCTAATCACATTCTTGAACATTTACCAGCTAGTCTAACATTGTTCTTCTGATGATGGGAAACATCCGTGATGTACTGATTGAATCTGAAGTACATTTTTCTTTCTGAAGGAATGAACAACTACTTGTTTAGCATACTGATGAAACAAGGACTTTGAAAACAGCATCAGCATTTTCACATGTATTGACACACCATTCAATTTTGCATTGATCAGTATTGACATTGAACAATCAGCCAACTGAGCAGGAAGCTATCCCCACGCTAACCCATATTACATGTCCAGCGTTGTTCTAGATCACACAGTAAATCCCCCACAACCATCTGATAACTTCAAGCAGGAAAGTTAAGGCACTATGGATGATTCCATGATTGAAAGCATGGCTCTCATAATGATCAGCTGTCCATTTCCTCCTTTTGTCACTATTCATAACCTTTACTGAAAATAAACCTTTCCTGTTTGCTTTCATGAACATTTACCATCTAATCAAGTGTTGGCGATGTAATGATGGAGTATGAAGTACATACCACTTTGTGGCTACAGTGGGGACACTCATGGTCTGTTCAATGGACAGAAACAGATGGCTTCTTCTTCTCCTTTAAGCACTTTGCCCTATGATGCTATGAGTTTCCTTTGGAACTAGATACTTGTGTCAGGTTTTTCCCCTGTCTTGCTTTAAGCCTTAGATGTCATACCAGTAGTTTGTTCATTTCCTCTGTTTGTCGCTGAATCTCTTTACAGCAAAACAACACTTTTCTGCTCCTGGCATTTATAAACTAATAAAGACCTGCCACTTGTTCTTGTGTTGTTCTCCTGATGATGGTTCTCGTCAGTATACTGATGAATTTTGAAGTACATACCTCTTTCTGAACGAATGAACAACTACTAGTTTATCATGCTGATGAAGCTACGACATTCAAAACAGCACCACCATTTTTACATGTATTCAGTACTAACTCAACATTTCATTTTCTGTCAATGAATATTGACATTCAAACAATCAGTCAAGTGAGCAGGAAGCTACCCCCGGCCCACTACAATCCAGATTAGCCTTTTAAGCTCTCAGAACAGTCAGTTATTCATTTGCTGCATTTGTCACTGCATCAAACTTTTGTTTTGTAGCAAATTGAATCATTTCCTAATCACATTCTTGAACATTTACCAGCTAGTCTAACGTTGTTCTTCTGATGATGGGAAACATCCGTGATGTACTGATTGAATCTGAAGTACATTTTTCTTTCTGAAGGAATGAACAACTACTTGTTTAGCATACTGATAAAACAAGGACATTGAAAACAGCATCAGCATTTTCACATGTATTGACACACCATTTAATTTTGCATTGATCAGTATTGACATTCAAACAATCAGCCAACTGAGCAGGAAGTTGTCCCCATGCTAACCCATATACACATGGCCAGTGTTGTTCTAGATCACACAGTAAATCCCCCACAACCATCTGATTACTTCAAGCAGGAAATTAAAGGCACTATGGTTGATTCCATGATTGAAAGCATTGACTCTCATCATGATCAGCTGTTCATGTGTCACTAATCCTAACCTTTACTGCAAATAAGCACTTTCCTGCTTGCTTTCATGAACATTTACCATCTAATCAAGTGTTGGTGATGTACTGATGGAGTATGAAGTACATACCACTTTGTGGCTACAGTGGGGACACTCATGGTCTGTTCAATGGACAGAAACAAGATGGCTTCCTCTCCTTTAAGTACTTTTCCCTATGATGCTATGAGTTTCCTTTGGAACTAGATACTTGTGTCAGGTTTTTCCCCTGTCTTGCTTTAAGCCTTTAGATGTCATACCAGTGGTTTGTTCATTTCCTCTGTCGCTGAATCTTTTTACAGCGAAACAACACTTTTCCTGCTGACATTATAAACTAATAAAATGCCTGCCACTTGTTCTTGTGTTGCTCTCCTGATGATGGTTCTCGTCAGTATACTGATGAATCTTGAAGTACATACCTCTTCTGAAGGAATGAAAGCAACTACTAGTTTATCATGCTGATAAAACTATGACATTAAAAAGTATCACCCATTTTTACATGTACTCAGTACCGACTCAACGTTTCATTTTCTGTCAATGAATATTGATATCCAAATAATCGGTCAAGGGAGCAGAAAGCTGCCCCCACTACAAGGCAAGAGTTTCTCTAAATCACAGTTTCCCATGTTTTCTTTTTCCTCTCTAGATTGTCATGATCATTTGTTCAATTCCTCTATACGTCGCTGAACCTCATTTTACGGCAAAACAGAGATCATTTCCTGCTTGCATTTATAAAGACTAACACCTATTCTTGTGTTGTTCTCCTAATGGTGGCATCCGTTGATTACTAATGAATTCTGAAGTACATACCTTTTTCTGAAGGAATGAACAGCTACTGTTTATCATGTTCTGATGTTGATCAAGCTATGACACTGGTAACAGCATCAGCATTTTAACATGCATTGACCTAACATTTTGTGCTGTATTAACAGACAGTAATATTCAAACGAGTAACTAGGTGAGCAGGAGAATTTCCCCTCTGAAGACCTTATCACAAGGCTGGAGTTGCTCTAGACCACAAAGTAAATCCACTACATGTCTTGTAGCTCTAGGCGGGATGCAAGGCATTTATGTTATCATCGTGTAAGCTGATTGCTAATTACTTGTCAACAGAATTCTTGAACACACACACACACACATACACACACAAAGGCATGTGCACTTAGTTGTACACATGAACACACACATACACTAACACTGATACACATTAACACTATGCACACAAAACATATAATTTATGGGCATGAACACATAATTTGATAATGAATTTGGAAAAAAATAATCATTATTGGTCTTGACAGTCATGCATATAACTTGGTTATGAAAGATCAATGACCTTTATTGTGGACACAATCATTGTGCATCTCTTTTCTTCTTGTTACAAATGCAAACCGACCAAAGAGGTATGTATATATTTGTAGATTTCACTTATCAGAGCTATCACACCATAGGAATAAAATCCATGTATGTTCGTTTCACGAAAAAAAATGTAGGACATTAATTAACAAACACAGGCAATTTTTTATGATTGCAGCCCAGTATTACTGAACCATCAGCTTTAAAGAGGTTTGTTTAAACCATTATTGGCATAGTTCAGCTCTTTTAAACAAAGCGAATAAGTGATAGCATACCATTCCCAGTTTGTTCACATTCCAAGTACAAGTTGAAAACCATGGATTGCATATTCTTACCTTATATAATCTTTTCAGGCCCCTCTGATCTTAACACTTGACAGTTGCACCTCATCAAATGTATCGGATCAGAAGAGATAATTTTCCTAAAAAAAAGGTGCAGCCTGTGTGTGATACAGAAACAGAAAATCGGTTGAAGAAATGTCAGTTATGTACATATAACCTCACCATTGAACTGGTTCGATTAAATGTATGTGGATATACCACAGTATACTGTAAAGGCTACCAGTGCGATTGCCGTAAACATAGTACCATGGAAACCTTGCTTGGAAAAACTACATATTTCCTGTCTCTGAAAATCAGTTGGTTTTCTCAGAAAAGCTTGGATCCAAGGAGAGCTCTTCAGGCTTCTGGGAGTGGGAGTGGGTGTGTGCTTCAATGGTCACTTGTTTTTTTTTCTTCATGTGATGTTCTTTCCTGTCTGAGTTTGACGGCTCTGAAGAGGCACTGTATGGTCAAAGGGGTCATAGCGATGAACACAGTTGAAACCAGGCATGTGAACATGATGATGATTTCCAAACATTCGCGGTTTCCACCAAAGGAACTCTCGTTTTCAGTGATGGCCAAATCCTTCCTCAGGGTTCGTATGCCCCTTGAAGACCCTTTGAATTTCAACTGGGTCAAAAAGGCCCTTGAAAACCTTTGAAAACTGCAGATATCTCTACCATCCCTTGAAATCCCCTTAAAAGTCGTTTTTGGACCAAAACTGACCGTAACATTTGAAGACGAATCGGAGAACAAACGCGAACGAGACTTCGGACATCGATGTTCGCCTTTCGAATCGTGTTGCATGTCGTCTGCTTTTCAAGCAAAGGGAAGCAATTCAATTGTCGGTTATCGTTTGCGCATGCGCCGTTCGACTTCCGACAAAGGGCGCCATGCTCCCTCAACTTCGGCGAAGTCCGAAACTGTTGCGTCTGTCATCATGCCTAAGGGAAATTGCGCATTTGATCCGTTGTGACTACAGAAGGAAGAATATCGAAGCTGTATCACTG
Organism: Conus betulinus; assembly: GCA_016801955.1. Taxonomy (NCBI): domain Eukaryota; kingdom Metazoa; phylum Mollusca; class Gastropoda; order Neogastropoda; family Conidae; genus Conus; species Conus betulinus. Next base: position 183,401 of record JADBJO010003062.1, on the reverse strand, counting down.
AATGCAGAGACAACAAACATGCGTTTTTTTCTGTAAAGTGTGCAAAAAGACCGTTGATGTTCGGACAATGGGCGAATAGGCGGTTGCAAATCGCGGAAAGAGGAAAAAAATACGTGGAATTGGAAAAAGCGAATGAATGAATATTTAATTTAATGTCTGTTTACAAGAATAGTGATTTTAGACACCATGCAAAGGTTACCCCCCCCCTCCCCCCCCAGCCCTTCAAAAATTAGAAAATTGAAATAAAACTTCAAAGTAATCTTCCAATAGGTGTGGACAGAATAACTTTTGCAATTAAGATAATGTCAATTTCTTCATCATTCAAAACGTCCCTTGTGTTATCATACTTCAGAAAAAATTCATATTATTCATTTGGTATCTAGCGAGCAAAATTGGGCATTCTAATAGTAAGTGATGAATTGACAGTTTAAGATTGCAAATACAATTAACTTTTGCGTACTTAGCTTTCCACGAGTTTAGACGTATTTTGTACAGTAAACTAATTATAGGTCTACTATATGTCAAGACCTTAGATCTAGAAGCAGATGGACAAGTACAAGTGGATTTTTCCAACAGGGGAGTATATTTCATCTGTTGATAATGCTAATTTCTCATTTGAAACTGTGTCAGAGTTATTGAAAGCTCCTCGTTTAGCAGCTCTCTATCAGCAACCTCATTTCAAAAGAGCCCAGAATGAGATGGCACCCAGCAAAAGTCAATACCAATACCGTTTATAGCAATACGATGAATTAAGTACTTAATTTCAAAGACAATATCGTTACGACTGTTGCAGCTATTTTGCTTGAGCGTTTGTAAAACTAATTTTGAATCAACACATAGTAAGATGTTATAAATAGAATATGGTAGATCACAAGTGAATTCTAAAGCTTGCATTTTTTTTTTTTTTTTTTTTTTTTTTGGAAAAAGCGAGTAGGCCGGTCGGTTGTCTTACGGACTTCGTTTGGCAATCATCAAATTCATCAAATCGGGTCAAACCCTTTCCTCAGTAAGAATTGTCAGCCAATCCACAATAACAGCAAGTGGGACACAGATGTTTGAAAGCTGAAGTGTTGTGTGAAACAGTTTCCGATCTGCTGAAGACAACGCGAAAACTGTTTGCAGCAATGTTTCCATATTCCTCGATTGCGACGAACTATCGGTGTGGGGAAACCAAAAGTAGATATCTTGCAACTTTTGGCATTGCTCCTTTTTTTTGTCAGAACTAAAAAAAGAGTGAAATCACAGACAGAATCTTAAAATCAATCATCACGTCGTCTCCATAGACTTCAAGTGACTCATTTAAGTGCACATTTGTTAAAAGAAAAGAAAAAAAAAACTACTTTCTTGTTCAAAAAGACAGCATTCATACCACACCCCCCCCCCCTACTAACTTACCTACCAGCTAGCCTACACACACACACACACACACACACACACACACACACACACACACACACACACAAAAACAAAACAAAAAAAATCATTTATCTATTTTATTCACTTAATGTTTTTGTGAATACAGTTACTTTCATTTTATTCATCTAGTTATTATAATTAATACCACTATCATTATTATTACTATCCCTTCTCTTCTATATATATAAATTATATATAATATAAAAATCCTCCCCCCCACCCCTGTCCCCCTTAGCATTATTATCAATCCACCTTAACCACAACCATCACAAATATATCACACCACCCCACTAAACCAGCTACACAACCCCATCGTTTCACTTACCCCCCCCCACCACGCCCCCCCCCCCCCCTTTTCCTCTCCCATAATCCCCTCTGTCATTTCTGTCTGGCGGCCATTCTTCCTACCACATGGACAGATAAGTCACTCTTCGTTCTTTGTTTGTACTGTACTGTCCTAAATGTTAAATGTGATTTTTTTTTTTCCTGAAGAAGACCCAAGAGGTCAAATTGCATTGTGTCTTGTCCTGTGCTTTGTTTGTCAGTGTCCTTGGTGGTAACTAACCCCCTCTCTTTCTGAATTTTGCTTCATTCTCTGCCATCAGTCACTCCATTTTGAAATGGGGAAAAAAAAAAACAGTAAAGTGTGGAGCTGCAGGAAGGCTACCCACATTCACCTTTTCAAAAGGGGTTACCCCCTGCTCCCTATCCTGCCCAGAACAAGCATTAGCTAGTCCATGCCCCGCCACCATTCACACACACTTCCACACGACAGCACATACAGTGGCTATATTTTAAAAGTAAAGTTTGCTGAGCTCCCTCCTGAAATGTGCTAGAGAGGAGGCCTCGGCTGCAGCTGCCGGTAGAGAATAATGAATATATCATGCTTTTTGATGAATCATTGAACAAGGACTTGAAACAGAAGCAGCTGGACATTCATGTCAGATACTGGTCCGGAAAGCAGATTGAAAGTTTTCTTTTTCTGATTTCTCAATTTCTGTATAAAGACTTCATTCATTTTTTTTTTTTGTATATATATGATATTGAGCATGGAAAAGACTACAGAAGTGTAATCACCTTATCATCATGGCTGGATTACATGTGTAAGGTAATTCCCTTTTTTTTTCATTGTACGGCTAAATTTGCCCCTTGAAAATTAAATATCCCCTTTAGAAACCCTTGAAAAACCCTTGAATTTTTTTCCTGTGAAGAAGTGGGAACCCTGTAATCCTTGGATGTCTGAGTCACATGTTGGTTTCTTCTCCAATGCATTGCTTTATTAAAGTATAACAGTTCTTGGAAACATAGAAGCAGTATTGAGCACAGATTATTGCAGATATCCTTCTGTTTTTTTTTTTACACTGTTTTTGATTTCTTGCAGGTAAATCTGAAATTCTACTGTTCAGGGCTACCGAGAATTGATTTTTTTACAGGAGAACAAACGCAAGGTGGGTCTTCATTCTTTCTTGTTATAGAAAAAGCACCAAATGTGTGACTGTTATGATGAATTCCCAACATTCGCGGTTTCCACCAGAGAAACTCATGTTTCAATGATGGCCAAATCCTTCCTTGGATGTCTGAGTCACAGAAAACTCTGTGGTACTATAATGATATACCATGTTACAATCTTGATTGATTTCATACAATAGAATGTCATATTACACATCTGAGGTATTTCTTATATTGATTATGCTTGAAAATAAGTTAAGTATTTTTTAAGCCATATAATTCAAAACCCTGATACAGATTTCTGTGAAGTGAGTTTTTCCTAAGTGTACAGACATGTGTAGAGAGACATGTAATTTCACTCAGTTCTGTTGATACATACATGTGTTCCCCTGTTGTGTGCATTAGAAATACAGATTCATTATATGTTAGACCAGTTCTGTTAAAATATACTCGTGTTCCCATGTTGTATACATTAAAAATATATGTTCATTATACATTAGATGTGATCAGCAATATGATTTAGTAGCACGTATATGAATAGTGTCAAGTGATAGTTTGAAGAGGGATCATTTGCTTTGTGCCTGTTCAAAATACATAATGCATTTTCACCAACATCATCTTTTGTGCTGGTTGAAACAAGATAGCTTTGTACAATAAGTTATATTCGTTCAAACATGCTAGAGGTTTTAATTACCGGACCCGGTTGTGCACCGTACCAGTCACTTTTGTTTCGTTTTGTTTTTGTACACCATATGACAAACATACATTTGGAAAAGGCGCCTGATGAAAAAGTTATATCACGTGAAATGTATCCATCCACAGTTCATATGATAGCCTGTAATACAGTGTGTGCGTGTGTGTATGTGTGAAAATGGCAAATATGCAATCATTGAGAGGGGGCAGAAGGGAATTTGATATAAGAAATGCTCTGTAAGTTTACAAGAGAAAACACGCTGAGTCGCTCCCCCCAGAGGACCACATCTGCTACCCCTACTCTCACAGTCTATTGCATGGTGTACAGAAAAACCGGAAGTTGGTGAAAGTACAATGTGAGATTCCAAAGTATGTTGGCTACAACGGAGACACTCTTAGTCTGTGCAGTGGTGCACAAGAAGATGGCTGCCTCTCCTTTACAACTGCCACATGGTGCTGTGAATGTTCTGTAGAACTAGACACACTTGTCAGGTTTTTCCCCTGTCTTGCTTAACCATTTTATGTCGTAATAATAGTCATCTTTTCATTTCCTCTGTTGCTGAACCTCATTTTATAGCAAAAAAGATCTTTTCTTTCTCATGTTTGTAAAGATCTACCATCTGTTTCTTGTGTTGTTCTCCTGATGATGATACAGGTCTGCGCACTGACAGAGTCTGAAGCACATACCTTTTTCTGAAGGATCGAACAACCAGTTCTGTATCATGCTGATCAAGCTATGACATCATAAAAACAGCATCAGCATTTTCATGTTTGTTGACTCAACATTTCTATGCAGTATTCAAACGAGCGGCCAAGTGAGCAGGAAGATATCCCCTATCATACTTTTTTCCCCAAAGCGCAAACGCTTCTATTTGTTTGTAAAGAAATTTACAAATGGAAACACACAAAAAAAAAAAAAAAAAACAGCAACAACAACAACAAAACAGCACTACAAAAAACAGAAGTGACAGCAGATCTTATCTTACATCCCCTGTCATACTTTATCACAAGGCAAGAGTTGCTCTAGATCACACAGCACGCACCACATCTGTCTGGTAATCCTAGGTGGTGTGGTTAAGGCTCTATGGATGACTTCCCACAGTTTACTCTATGGATGACTTCCCACAGTTTAAAGTGCCAGGTATCATGACCATAAGTGGCTCTCTGAGAGCAGCAAAAAACAGACCTGGCCACTCGCTGATATTGCTCGGGATCTGTTTCGTATCACATTGGAATTCAACTCACTGAACATGAAAACAAGTAAGTAAGGAAAATAAATAATTAGGGATAAAGAAGCATATAATGTAGCAACTGTTGCTTTCATGTGTGTGTGTGTGTGTGTGTGTGTGTGTGTGTGTGTGTGCCCACAACTTTTTGTTTACTATGTGGTGCAGCATTGCTTTAAGAAACTTAAAAACTTTACTGGGGGCAGCTTGAAGATTGAGTCATAAAGCGAAAATCCTGTGATAAGCAATTTCTTACTTACCGTACTGTGCGATGGTGAAGACAGTTATAGTCAGCCCCATGTTCCCACTGTCTCTACATGATGATTCCCACAGACCTGTTCCAATGCACTGTGAGGACATGGTTGTCTGATGGAGACAGACAGGAAGAAAGAAGACAGACGGAGGTCTGTCAAAAGCTCCAAGTAAGTGCTGCTCCTAGCTGAGTGACCTGTGTAAATACAGTAGTCGTTAGGAAGAAAGTTCATTGTTAAACAAAGGGTAAGGTCCCCCTAGACAGGAAGAATGTTCATTGGTAGACAAAGGTTTAGATCTCCTTGTTCATCTTTTGATGGGCTAAGGAGCAGGTCATCTAGTGTATATCTATATACATATAGTATAGATATGTTTTATATATATCATTATTAGACCCCTTCTGATTCTGATCATGAAGGAGGCAGCTGATTGTGTGAGCATTGCACGGTGTACAGACAAAACAGAGGACAGGGGTGAAAGACTGTGCAAGGTCCCATTGAAATTTGGCTACCATGGGGATACTCATGGTTATTCAGTGGACAGAAACAGTATGGCTTTCTCTTGTTTACCACTTGGCCACATAGTGCTGTGGGCTTCCTGTACAACTAGACATTCTTTTCATACATTTTGTCTTACCCTTTGAAGAAATCATAACAGGCAGGAGATCATTTCATCCATTTGTCACTAAACCAAACCTTTTTTTTTGTAGCAAAATAGATCCTTCCTTAACCACATTCATGAACATTTACCACCAAGTCTAGTGTTGTTCTGATGATGGGAAACATCCGTGATGTACTGATGGAATCTGAAGTACATTTCTCTTTCTGAAGGAATGAACAACCAATTCTCTCTCATGCTGAATAAGCTGTGACTGGGTGTTATCAGTATCAGCATTTTTATGTGTATTAACCCAACACATTATGCAGCATCAGCATTTTTATGTGTATTAAATAACCCAATATTTTATGCTGCATTAACATACAGTGATATTCAAACGAGCAGCCAAGTGATCAAGAAAATGTCCTCTGGTGACCATATCACAAGGCAAAAGTTGCTCTAAATTACACAGTACATCCACACACATCTGTCTTGTTATCCTAGGTGGTATAGTTAAGGCTCCAGGGGTGACTTCCCACAGTTTAAAGCGCCATGTATCATGATCGTTTGTGGCTCCCTGAGAGCAGCAAAAAACAGACCTGGCCACTCGCTGATATTGCTCAGGATCTATTTTGTATCACATTAAAATTCAACTCACTGGACATGAAAACAAGCAAAGAGAAGTAACTAATTAAGGATGAAGAAGCAGATAATGTGGCAACTATTGCTTTCATGTGTGTGTGTGTGTGTGCCCACAATTTTTTGTTTACTATGTGGTGCAGCATTGCTTTATTAAGAAACTTATAAACTTTACTGGGAGCAGCTTGAAGATCGAGTCATAAAGCGAAAATCCTGTGATAAGCAATTTCTTACTTACTGTACTGTGCAATGGTGGAGACAGTTATAGTCAGCCCCATATTCCCACTGTCTCTACATGATGATTTCCACAGACCTGTTCCAATGCACTGTGAGGACATGGTTGTCTGATGGAGACAGACAGGAAGGAAGTTCATTGTTAAACAAAGGGTTAGGTCCCCTTGCTCATCATTTGATAAGCTATGGAGCAGGTCGCAAGTTTGATATCTGGTATTCATCCACCGGTTTGGTAAGCTATCATAGTCTTACAGCTTTTGGTTTGTATTGTTCTGATAGAATGTATTTTACATTACCATCTGCCTTTTTCATTTTTTTTTTTACTAGGAATCCAAAGAAAACAGTAAATTTACTAATCTAGTGGTATGTGTGTGTCTGCTGCAGATGGTGAATCACACACACACACACACACACACACACACACACACACACCCCCCCCCCCAGCAGCAAACCTGTGGTGTCACCTCAGGAAGGATGCAACAAGATCAAGAACCAAACGCTGCTGTTCCCAGAGAGGCAAACATCCCCACATGTTTGCACTGCTTCAACAGGAAACGCCACCATTGACGGACCCATGTTCTCAGACTGGAGGTGGCAAGATCCCTGAAGATGTGCTGCACACAGAGCTTGAAGTGGCCACCAGCTAAACGGGCAATTCAGTGTTTTATGTGAAGGATGTCTGCTAACAAGATATCTCTCCTGCTGACCACTTAACCTGGAAGCTGTTGGTCAGATCTGAAGAGTCAGTTGAATGACTAAACAATAAGAGAGGACAGTGGAAGAAAAAAAGTCATTTGAACGGACAGATTCCATTATAATAAACATGTCTTAATTCATTTCAGGTGTGCTTACCCAGGAGAGCGTATCAGTGATTCAAAAAAGTTTTTTAAGTTAAGTCCGAATGGTTGTTATCCACAACACATTCTTTTGTAAAAAAAAAAAAAAGTATTCAGTTTCAATGAACATCATCTTTCAGAGCAAACCAGTACAAGTTGTTATTGTTGGTAGAAGTGATGAGGCCAGAATTCACTTGTCTCTATGGTCATCTTTTTGGCTGAATAAAAAAGTGTATTCAACATTAAAGACTTCATTGTTCTGAAAGTGTACTGCTGACATCTTACAGTGTTGAAACAAAAATGTGTTCAGTTCTAGACGGAAAAGAACGTTGTAGATGATATTTGTTTTCCCCTTAATACAACCATCACAAATTCTCGTAGTGTCTTGGCACAGCCCTCCTTGTGACGTGCTGTCTTGATTCTTCCTTGCTAGGCTCTGAACAAGTGCCCAGTGTAAGGGGCCTTCAGCTGACCACTTAACTCAACTCCATCCTGTCCTCTCAGCCTGTGGTGTTTCTGGTGCCTTGTGACATCATCTGGCCACTTTCCACTTCTGCAAACGTTGTTCCTTCCTCTTCCCATCAGTACCTGCCTCACCTATGGACAATCGAAATGTCCGAGTGCCTGTGACTAGTGCATGTGTCCTGTGTGTGAGCCCTGGGCCAGCTGTGAAAGCTGGTTAATCAGTGCTTCAACAGTCTGTAGTGCTTTTCAGCCCACCTTCTTCTCTCACTTTGTCTCCCAGGACCTCACCAAACAAGTATGTACTTTGTTATCCTCCTTTAAAGGGGACCAGGATGTGTGGAGCGTAGACTTTGATTAATTGCAGTTTAGTTGGCAGCTCTGCCTTCTCTACACCCTGCCTGTGCTTTCACAGTCATGTCTGTGGCCATGAATAGCAGTGATGCTCTTTGTGACTGGGTTCCCCAGATTGACATTGAAATAGACCCCAAGCAACTCACATTTAAAAATCCCACTACACCTGTTCCCAATAGCGGGACAAATACTACACGAACAGTACATTGGTAACATCAACAACAGACCGGAGTTTAGTGTGCAATGGGCCGACTACGCCAAACCCAATCAGCCTCTTGTCCTCAGCTTCAATGCTGATATGTCTCCTATACCACCAGCCTCCCCAGTGCGGACCAAGGTGCAAGTCAACTGTACCACCTTGAAAACTCATCACCATCACAGTATTTTACTCTACAGGTACTGTTCTTGTACAGGGAAACCTGTGCAAGAAATGGCTGCGGTATGAGTTCGAATCACTAATCCAGGTGATTTGAACAGTCTTCTCATTGACCCACCAAAACTTCCATCCCAACCTCAACAAGGCTGTATGTGACAACCTGTCTGACCTTCCCCTTCCCTCCCTGAAGACACTCCCTTCTGGTGGCCTCTCTGCCCAGGACATCGTGTCTCCCCATGAACTCCACGCCTCCCCAGATTGCATTTGCTGACCAGCCCAACCACCATCCTACCACCCAGCTCTGATACCACTCCGCCCCAAACCACATCCTCGCCATGCATGAAGCCTGCCCCTACGGTTCCGCCACAGTCACCTGAAGGAAACATGCATGCACAGTTCACCCCAGCACACACCACAAATACTCCATATATTCCAAAAGCAAAGCAGAAACGAATCTCTGCTCAGTCAAAACAAGAACATGCAAACACCCATACAAAACAAACCAACCACCCACCCACTCCGATATGAAAACATCATGCTCACCCTGTCCTACAAGCAACACAAAACCAGCACACAGCTTACGTCCTCAGAAATCAGCAAACCCACCACGCCATTCCTATGCCTACAAATGTAATCCAGCAGTACAAAACCTCAAACTAAACGTCAACACTCTGGTCAAAACTATTGTCGGAGGTTCAAAATTCTTGCACTCTCACACCAGAAGTATTCGCTGGTTAGAAGCAGAAAACGACCACCTGAAATCTGAACTCAAACACCTTAAACAAACTCGGCCTGTACCACACCCAACCCAACACCAAACCACACCATCAGGCAGCCATACTGATTCTGCTCTGTCCACTTTCTCCACCTCCAACAAGTTCCCCAATCTGCTCCACATTGATGAAAATGGGGAGCATGAGGTTCAGAACGACTCAGATACTGACACAGACTCTGATCAAGCCACAGTGCAGACACAGTCTACCAGTGCAAATGTTCCCCACAGTCCAGACAAATCCAGCAATATTATCTCTGATAAAGGACTACTACTCAGGCCACTGACACAGTGGGCTGGAAAAGAGTCCACAACAGAAACCACCACCGCAGGGAACAACAAAAACACTCAGTCAAAAATAGTGGTTAATGATGCAACTCAAAATGTGATTCAGTCGCTGACTGTGGTGTGATAAAACACAAAGACAACTGGCTTGTTAATCTTTCAAAACGTGAACTTTGGGACAGTGAGACTTCTGTTCTAAAGAAAGGACTTAATTTTTGTGTACCTCATTCCTCTATTCCAGTGGAAGAAATTATTGCTTCCATGGAAGCCACATGCAAACAGATTGAAGACGCTTCAGAAGCAGATAGTTTACATGGTGAAGTGGTTAAAATTGTGAAGAACAGCAAACGAGTTATCCAAGGACAATAGTATTGTGATACTACCAGCTGACAAAGGGAGAGCTACTGTCATCCTTGACAATACAGATGACGACTCTAAGATCAAAAACCTTTTAAGTGACACCCTAACTTATGAAAAGCTCAAAAAAGATCTACCACAACATACAAGAACAAGCTGATTAACCTTCTTAAATCCTGGAAAAAGGATAACATTATCCATCAGAGCTTATACCAACGACTCTACCCCACCACAGAATGTGCACCTAACTATATGGTCTTCCCAAGATTCATAAGGACAATACCCCTCTAAGACCCATCGTCTCTTGCTGTGGTAGCATAACCTACAACACCTCAAAATATCTAGCCAATGTGTTGAGTCCTCTCGTAGGTAACACCCAACATCACGTTCTCAACAGTGAAGACCTTTTTAACAAATTAGCCTTTATCACCTTACAAAAAGATGAGAAACTTGTGTCCTATGATGTATGTTCTCTTTTCACCTGTATACCTGTAGATCATGCTCTAGAAGCCATCAAGATTAAGTTAGGTGAAGATAAACATGTCAGTGAACTGACCCAACATCAACTTTCGGTACTTTTGGACCTAGTACTTTCTACTACATACTTCTCCTTCACAGGTGATTTTTACAAGCAAAAGCATGGATGTGCTATGGGTTCTCCTGTTTCTCCCATTGTTGCTAATCTGTATATGGAACAGTTTGAGCATACTGCACTGTCCACTGTACTGAATCCCCCTTCATTCTGGCACAGATACATTGATGATACTCTAACCTCTATAAGAGAATCAGATATTGATTACTTCACTCAGCATCTTAATTCAGTCGACCGGAACGTCCAGTTCACTGTTGAGACTGAAGTAGATGGCAAGATAGCCTTCCTTGACACTTTATTGCAACATCTCCCTGACAAGAGGCATCAAAACTTCAGTGTACAGAAAACCCACACATACAGACCAGTACCTGAACTTCAACTCCCATCATCCTCTACAGCATAAACTTTCTGTTGTACGTACCTTGCTGCACCGAGCTGATACTCTGGTGAAAGAAGAAGAAGACCGCAAAAGAGAAAAAGCCCACGTGAAACAAGCATTAAAGTCTAATGACTATCCAGACTGGATTTTTGATGCCCCATGTCCCGACCAGATCAAAAAACCACTGTACAGCATAAGGGTAGGAATTCCTTATGTGAAGGGCACTTCAGAGAGGCTTTCCCGGGCATTTCAACAACATGGCGTCATTTTATTTCACAAACCCACCAATTCTCTCCGATCTCAACTGACCCGTATTAAAGACATTACAGACGAAGGGAAACAGTGTGGAGTAATCTACCACATTAAATGCTGTGGTTGTGATCAAGACTATATTGGTGGGACAGAGAGACCTTTTCACAAACGGTTCAAAGAACATCAGACCCAGGCCTGAATCAGCATTCAAAGAACACTGCTTGAGAGAGAACCATGATATCTCTCTGGATAACTCCACACTGCTGGGAACTGAACCCAACTTTCTCAAAAGGAAGGTGAAGGAGGCCATTCAGATAAAAAAAAGAAGAAGACCCAGCCTCACAGGGATGGGGGGACTTGAGTTATCTCCCATCTATGACAGCATCTTAAGACCTGTGGTGAACTCTAACTTACCTCTAGTGAACTCGGACTCACAACCTGCAGCTATTGTGAACTCTGCTGCAGTGAACTCGAACTCACGACGCATTCAACCAGCAGCTCCCTTTATTGCTTCAGTTGACTGATGAAGGCTGGTTGTGGCCCAGCCGAAATATTTCAGTAAGTGTGAACTTATTAGAATCTGAGTATAGATAATCTTTTCTACTTATGAATCCAGAGTCTGGGAATTTTTATGGCAGAGGTAGATGAGTATCTTGTTTTAGGGGTAATGATAGATAAAGAAATGGCAATCTCATCTCAATAACGTATGCAAGGTTATCTCAAAACTCCTTTTCCTGTTATCTCAATGAAAGCGCTACATCAACAGAACTGTGCTTAAACTTTCCTTCAGTGCACACGTAATGTCAGGTATCAATTACACTTGAACAGTGTGGGACAGGAGTAGTGATGTGCACAAAAAAAGGCTGAATTCTCCTCATAGACGTGTAGCAAAACTACTCCATCCAGCTGTATCTCTAAAAAAACAGACAAGAAAATAAAAGTGCTGAACATACTACTTCCTCTGAGTAAGCAATTGGAATTCAACAAGGCATCATTTATGTAATCTTATGCCTTGTTATGTCAGTGCCATTTTTACAACATTGAACAGCTTTTCTGGCTCGACGAAATTCCTTCTTCCCTACCCACGCATTGATCAATACGAAACAAGCCTAGCTTACTCTGGACCATACGTCTTGAACTCACTTCCACCAAATCTACAAAATATGAATACTTTAAAACTGTTCAAAAAAAAAATTTGCATAAACATTTTATGTCTCAGTAATTTGATTATTCAATTAAAATGATTAGCATCCATTTGCAAAGTTTTTTTGTGAACCGTACTTTGAATACATCGTCTAAACATAACCAAACTACATTAAATCACTCATCTACACTCCCACTCTCTGTCTACCATCCCTCTTCTCCTCCCCCTACTAACCATTTCCCCCCCCCCCCCCCCCCCCCTCCCCGGACCTCTGTCTCTGTAGTTTTGTTTGTTTATTTGTACTTGTTTCGCCATGCTCCATGTCATAATTACTTTTATGAATAGTTTTGCTTATCATTGTAGAATTATGTTACAGTGTTCATTGTAGAATTAGATTACAGTGTTTCTATGTTGAATTGTCAGTATGAATTAAATGTGTTGAAATAATGTACGCATGACAAGGACAGATTGTGAGACAAGGCTTTGGCCTAAAATCTTCGTCCTTGCGAATTAAAGATCAATCAATCAATCAGTCAATCAATCTCTCTATCCATATCTGCATGCACACATAGACTCAACACTTTGGCAAGCTCCAACATACATTTTGTCATGTTTACAAAATTTAATGTGCACTCTTGCACCCAATCCATCTCTAAACACACACAATGTCACATTCGCATGTGCACACAAACCACGCATGTGCTTGTATCAGTTTACAAGTATTTCGTTGATGACTGTTAACTTTATTTTCAGACCAAAACCTTCGACAAACATTTAGTCTTCCAAGATGATCCCAGTAAGCTTAAGTGGTGGGCTCTGACTGACATGTAGGATTAAAACAAACAACAAGCAAGCAAGCAAGCCAGCATCATCACCATCAAAAAGAGGACTGTGACTGCAGATACCAAATTGATGACGAGCTGTAGGATGCACCATCATTCTATACCTCCAAATACAGCAACAGGCTGGGCTAAAAACGCAACACAACTTACTGCAGCATACACACACAGATGCACACATATGACAGCTGTAATTGTAAGTTTACATTGATTGCAGAAAGCTGACTTTGTGGAAATTGCACCAAGATTTATTATGTGAAATTATTTGTTCTGGGTGACTGACACCATGGCCAGCAGTTCAGTACAGAACAGAACTTTTTTCTCTCAAGAACATTGCAGGCCAGAACAAATGTCACTCTGTGCTGGAATCATATGATCTCTTTTTTTCTCATAAGAAGTTGGATAGCTGAAAATTTCCACCTGTATTCCTGGCTATGTTGGCATTTAAAGCTGACCACCTTGTCAAAAATGCCACACTTGAAATGTCTAAATCTTTGATTCCTTACACAAAGCTGAAACCCAACGGAGTTGTGTGAAAACGCCTCTGACAAGATTTAGAACAGCCAGGCTGGAAAATTTGTCAGTTCTGACCCATCCTTAAAAGCTCCATCCATTTTGGCAGCCACAAAGAATAGGCAATATTGTACACCACACTATGGGGTCGTATGTACACACTGAGCACAAAACACATGATTAACTGTTGGGTTTTGTAGGAAGTGATGTTTTCCACACAATAAAAACCAATGATAACTTCATCGCATTAAAGCACATGTGTATGATTGCATTCCATGAACGGTTTCTCCATCCAGTCAATTATGCAAGTAAATGCCTGGGGACACTGTCCTGAGATACCTACAGGCTGAGATCGGGAAGGGGGGGGGGGGGGGGGGGGGGGGAAAGAGAGAGAGACTGACGGGCCAGCGCGATTGGTATATTGTTATCTAAAGGCAAGTAGTAATTAAAGAGAAGCCACGTTTATTATTAACTAGAAGAGCACACACAAGAGCACGTCTCGGATCTGCTCTTTGAATCGATTCAGCAGTGAAAACGAAATTACCGGTGTAAGGGGAAGTAACAAATTATATTGAATGAATGAAAGAGTTGTTCCCCTTACACTTTCCATTTTATTTATTTTTGCTTTCAAGGAACATTAAAAGTACAAGACATCCCCAGTTCTTGTTGCTGTGTAGATGTGTTCGGTATAGCGTATATGTTCCAGCTTGGAGCGTACTTTTTTGTGGATGTTTCCATGTTTGTTGTGCGTGCTCTGTGCTGTCGTGTCGAATGCGACTATTCGCAGAGCGTCAGCCAGGCTACGATTGGCTGAACCTTTGACCCATGAATATATTAAGTACTCTTGGAATTTCCGGTTTCGCGCAACTTTTAATCGGCTTCTGACACACGTGTGCGGCACCTTGCAATCTCACGTTCCTACGTCTTTTCACGACCGATCCACTTTGTTTTTTGGCAGACATGGCGCATCAATCTAGAGGTAAGTGGCTGAAGAAATTCATTACTGAAAGAGAATACGTTTGTTGATGCCTTGCGTGGACCACACCCCCCCCCCCCTTTCCTTATACGTTTTGTGTTTTGATAAAAATCTCAAATTCATGTTTTACTTTTTTTTTCAGAAGTATTGAAAAGGTATGTATACCGAATACTAGCAATTTCCTCAGCACTGCCGGTGGTGTGGAGTTTCTGTGTGCAGTAGTAGACGTGTACTTTCGCTTTTGTTGTGCTACTTTCATATACTTCTACTGCTTCAGTGTGGGTGATGGGATTTCTGTGCACAGTGTGCAAGCGTATGCTTTGTGTATTTTTTTTCAAAAGTATTGAAAAGGTATGTATACCAAATTATAGCAATTTCCTCAGCAGGTGGTGTGGATTTTCTGTGTGCAGTAGTAGATGTGTACTTTCGCTTTTGTTGTGCTACTTTCATTCTTCTACTGCGTCAGTGTGGGTGATGGGATTTCTGTGCACAGTGTGCAAGCGTATGCTTTGTGTATTTCATACTTTTATCCTGACGTTCTTTTTAGCCACCCTCTCTTTCTTTCTGTGTCTTACTTATAACTTACTTACATTTGTGTGACTTTCTTTGGTGATGGACATTAACATACTAGATAGTGTGGATTATAAGGTAATTAGCTAAACTGTAGTCACTCTTGACATGTTTTGCTCTGTTTCTCCTGCAGATCTTCATTGCTTAAAATCTATTAGTCTTACACTGTCATAATTTGTTCTATCTCTTCAAAACTTTTTGCTATTACTTCTTGCTTTGAGACATGTATCTTGGGACTTTTAAACAATTCACCCCATCTTCTCTGCATATTCCAAAGATTTTTTAATAGAAATGTTTGTATTGAAGCCACAATGTAGGCAGTAATTAGCCTTTTATGCTATGTAAATGATGGTTTCATAATAGTTGCTGAGGTAATGACAGTTGTTGGAAACAGCAACCAAAATTTAATTCATTAATCACTTATCAGCATGTACATAATTTGTTTAAACTGCATTGTCAGGAATGCCTGGTAGGAAGCAATGCGATCAGGGTGTAATATAAGTAAATATCTTGGCTCAGTCTACAAAGCAATTAGCATGTAATAGTATGTTTTGCTTTGAGTATACTGAAACTATTGAAAGCTTGTGTATACAGACTAATCAAAATTACTGGCTCATAGTCATAAATCTGATGGCATAGGTATTGAGGAGAGGAAATTTTTATCATTTCACAGTGTAGTAGAGACATCTTTGTTATGTTTTGTTATGCCATTAGCATAGCAGTAGTAACACTATTTTTTATCTGCCAGGTAAATCTCCTGAGCGGCGTTTCGAGAACCCTGGCAAACACCGCGAGGAAAGGCGTTGGTTTGAGGCCAACTTCCTGAGGCCAGGCTTTGTCAGGGATGATCCCCGGCTCAACTCTGACTACATGGTCGAGTTCATGGACCTGATATGGAACCATCCCAGCCGAGAGATCCTGCAAGAATATGGTATGTCACTATGCGTGAACTCTGTGGTGTGTGAGTGTGTGTGTGTGTGTGTGTGTGTGTGTGTGTGTGTGTTTTCTACCGGTATATTGTTTGGCATGCACACATGTATGCTCATTACTGTTCGAGTAGTGTTCTCACACTATTGCCATCTTCAGGACAGGACGGTACTCCGGTGCTGATAAATCCCCACTAAAACAGAGCTGGTAGGCTACTCCTTGATACGCACTCGCCTACTGCAAGTTATTTAATTCGGCCCACAAACATTGCAGATACATATCTGTTGTCAGCCGATTGGAAAACACCAGTTATGCTGGAAAGTTCAGTTAAAAAGACTTTGAAATGGGAGTCACAGCAAACAACAAACACCTTAGGTCTACCTTCTGTGATTTGCCTAAATTTTACAGTACAGAGCTGTTGGGCTGAAAAGGTGCATATATATCATTTTTGGATTATCTTTAGGTACACCTCCTAAAGCTACGTTGTATTTTATATGTTGTGCATTTTTGAGAACTTCAGTTGGACAACATTCATGAAGGTGATAAGGATGAAAATCGTCTTTTTTTTGTGTTTTTTCCTTTGAACAGTACCTTGGTATCTTAGATACTATGCTCTATTGTTTGCAGGGAGCACCCCTGAAGAATTGGCCAGGCTATGCGGGCAAGGCCCTGACGGGTGGCTATGCTCAAGCCACATAGTGTGGATTCTGGATAGGGTCAATGAGGCACAGGACACCTCCCTTGGACTATGCATCTCTGCATCTTCAGCAGGTGAGCTGGCCCGCATGATGCGACATAGGGATACCAGCAACATAGAAAGGCTAGTTCTGGTAGCTAATGTTGGTAAAAACCCTGACAATAGTGTTTTTCTTTCCACTCCTCAGAGATCAGGTAGCCACTGGGTTCTGATAACCGTTGAGCTCTTTGATGAGCCTGTTATAACTTATTGTGACAGCAATGGATGGAGTTGCCCACCAGATTTGTTGTTTGTGTTGTCTCAGTACACACAGCATTTTGGTATTCATCAGCTGACAAATGTACAGATACGTATGATGCACACACCAACACCACTTGGCTATAACCATGCCTGCACAAGTCGGTGCATGGCATATCCTGTTCAATCTTGCAGCAATGTGTGTGGACTTGTGGCGCTGGTTGGCTCTGTCATTGCTGCACTGGACCGCAGGCTATTCAAACTACTGACTGAGACAGATCCACGTTCTCCTCTTGTCTCCTCTCTGTATTTACGTAATCCCACAAGGTTTGAGAGGTACCTACGGCGGGTTGTTATTTCATGGTTCATCCGAAAAGCAGTAGACATGACACCAATCTTTCCTCATGCACCATTTGACGCATCGGATTCCGCAGATTTTGCACATCACTCTTATGCAGCAGCAGCAGGCGGCAAAAGGAAAACCTGTAGCACTGCACCACCGCAGGATAGGGGTAGACAGGGCAGCAGGTGCGGGGACCAGCATCACAGGGGCAAGGCACAGCATCACAGCGAACACAGGAGGGGGGTAGAGCACCACAGGGGCATGGGACAACACCACAGGGAAAACAACAGAGGTAGCACCACAGGGAACACAGGAGGGAGGTAGAGCACCACAGGGAACACAGGAGGGAGGTAGAGCACCACAGGGAACACAGGAGGGAGGTAGAGCACCACAGGGAACACAGGAGGGGGGTAGAGCACCACAGGGAACACAGGAGGGAGGTAGAGCACCACAGGGAACACAGGAGGGAGGTAGAGCACCACAGGGAAACACAGGAGGGAGGTAGAGCACCACAGGGAAAACAGGAGGGGGGTAGAGCACCACAGGGAAACACAGGAGGGAGGTAGAGCACCACAGGGAAAACAGGAGGGAGGTAGAGTACCACAGGGAACACAGGAGGGAGGTAGAGCACCACAGGGAACACAGGAGGAGGTAGAGTAGACAGGGACCACAGGGAACAGCACCACAGGGAGGGGGGTAGAGCACCACAGGGAACACAGGAGGGAGGTAGAGCACCACAGGGAACACAGGAGGGGGGTAGCACCACGGGGAACACAGGAGGGAGGTAGAGCACCACAGGGGAACACAGGAGGGAGGTAGAGCACCACAGGGAACACAGGAGGGAGGTAGAGCACCACAGGAGGGGGGTAGAGCACCACAGGGAACACAGGAGGGGGGTAGAGCACCACAGGGAAAACAGGAGGGAGGTAGAGCACCACAGGGAGCACAGGAGGGAGGTAGAGCACCACAGGGAAACACAGGAGGGAGGTAGAGCACCACAGGGAAAACACAGGGGGAGGTAGTAGAGCACCACAGGGAACACAGGAGGGGGGTAGAGCACACACAGGGAACACAGGGTCGAGGCAAAAAAGTAGATTATATTTGTCCGTTCTGTGACTGCCACATGTCTTCACGTCAAGCACTTCACAAGCACAAACGTCGTTTCCACCGTGATGAGCATAACAGACAGACTTCAACTGTTCACATTGTCTTTGTCATGTATGTCCTGATTACAGCTGTGCCACTATACAAGATCTAATAACTCATCACAAGAATGTGCACAATGCAGACATCCATGTAGAAACAAAAGAGTTCTGCAGTGAAGATGAGTTCAAGGTGTGGAAGAAGCAGGCAGAGAAAAAGATTCATCATCTCAGTTTGTGAGAAGTTTTGGAAGCAACAATATAAAAAAACATCAAGTTTCATATTTTTACTGTCACCGTTCTGGTGAAGAAAGAGTGAGTGTAAAACAATCATGATAGAAAAAGAGCAAGAAGGGCACAGGGCACCCGAAAAATTGGTTTTAAATGCACTGTATTCATGATTGTAAAGAAGAATTCTGTCAGTGGAACAATTCAGTACATTACAGTTTGCAACACACACTGGTCACTGCTTGAAACTTGGCTGTTTAAAAGTGTCCGATGAAATGGAATCCATGATTGTGGGCAAACTGGCTCAGGGTGTTGAAGTTGATAAGATTAAAGATCAACTCCGAGACAACATTACTGACGTAAAACAGGGACGCCTTAGTGACAAAGAAAGACATCCGTAACATCCAGAAATGGTACAACATTAACCGCACTCATAAACATCCCAATGATGCTGTGAGTTTGGACATGTGGGTTAACGAGCTGCGGTCAGACTCGGCTAATCCAATATTATACTACAAACCCCAAGATACACCACACAGTATTCTCAAAACAACAGATTTCCTTTTGTGCATCCAAACAGACTTTCAAAGAAATATGATGAAGACACTAGTCTCATGCAAACATATACATGCTGTACACACATTGGTGAGCAAGCACAAGCGGAAGAACACCAAACAGTTAATGATACAGAAGGAGAGGATGATATAAAATATGTTTAAGGCACTTCTTTGCCAGGAGAAACCCGAATGTAGTACTGATGTTGAAAAATTAAAATTAGCTATCCTCAGTAAAATGAGTGATCTAAATGAACTGATAACAATACTACCAGTGTGGAAACTTTACAAGCTGTGTTTCAGCGTTTACAAGATGCCTACACTGTAGGTTGTGGACTTCAGAGTTGTTCTGCCTCAGAATTTGAAAAAAAGACAACATATCCATCAAACAAGAAGTTTGAACCACAACGTCGACTCTTTTCAACAAAGCGAAAGAGAAAAAAGGTATCTAAATTAACACTTAATAAACCTGATAGATGTGAAAGAGAAAAACTGGAAGCACATTTATCTGAAAATCAGGCACATCGATGCGGCGTATGCTTTCGTGAGGACGACTGTCAGAACACTGAACTGGTTGATTGGTTTGAGTGTGCAACGTGCAAGCGTTGGATACATGTTGCATGTGAAGTACAGTTTGATGACACTGATCTTACTCAGTGTTCTCTTTGTAGAAACAAGTAAGCCCAGGAAAAAAAAAGTAACTGTAAATTCCAAATTTGCCCTTGCCATCCCAGATCCAACTAATGTTGTTCAAACAATACCACCTTTTTTCTTAATTTTTGAATAATTGTTGTTGTTGCCTCTGATTTATTTAGCCAATTCTTTATCTTTTTTAAACTGAAATCAAGCTGAAAATATCTGAAATCAGTTAAATAACTGACAATTGCAAGCCCTGTTCCAAGCAGATCAACAGTCTACATAATAACTTTACTGTTAATAGCGTCCAGGATGTTGTCCATAAGTTTTTGACAGATCATAGGACAGAGAATCATCATTAGATTCACTTTGTTAAACATATAAAACACAATATCAGTGGCTTCAGGACTGGTGCATGTGTACATGTGAGTAAAAAATATTCACTTCTATTGTCTATCTTCAAAAAGGAGTTTATAGTGTAAATGACATTTCATTTTGTTGAAGTTGAAGACATTTGTGGTATCCAGGAAAAAAAAAAAAAAAAGCTTGTGTCACACCGTTAAGTGATTCCATTTAGTCAAAATTATGCAATTTTCAAATTTTGCGCCCGTTTCAAAATAACAATTAACTAGAAGGGCAAATTTGCATTTTGGTTGTGTGCCGAGAAAATTATGTACATGTAGAATCAGTGACATCATTTGTTGTGTTGTCCCACTCACTATAGCTGTGTGATGATAATGTTAGTCCATCACAGCTTTTGATGCTGAATGAGCATAGAATACCTAGAAAATTGTTAACAGTATTGCTTTGCGCACTTTGGTTATGAGTATCCAAAATATATACAGAATACCTGATGAGATGTGTACCATTATCATTGCATCTTTTGTTTTGTGATACACTGAACACATCCTTGTACATACAATTATTTAGAATATAGTTGCTGATATGTCTTTGTCGCATCATGCACAACCAACTCATCTGATGTTTTTTGCTCTGAGACAGACAATCCTCGGTTGCTGTTCTGCAACTTGTTGCCTCATGTCCTCATCAGATAAATTTATGTATTAATTTCTATGCATGATACTTTACTTACTGGTATGCACCATATTCATAATATAGTTGCTGGTATGTCTTTGTGGCATTATGCACATTCAGCTCATACGATGTTTTTTTGCTCTGACTCTGAGATGGATAATCCTCGGTTGCTGTTCTGCAACTTGTTGCCTTATGGCCTCAGAAGATAACTCTATACATTTCTACGCATGATACATTGCATACCTTTCTGCTGTTCCTTATGCTACGATGCAGCTTGGTGTATATTCTGATTACCAGGGGGGAGTCTTTAGCATAAAAAAAAATGTAACTGATACTCTTGTATTACAAATGTGAGTGAGAGAGAGCAGGCAACTGATTATTTTCTTGCATAAGTCTTGTGCATATTGTGTGAAAGAAAAACTGGCTGATGGCTTTCCAGAATAATGATGCTCTTTTGTATGTATGTGAGAATCAGACTCTAATCAGACAGAAAGGGGGAGGGCTGATTACATTCTTTTCCAACAATTTTGTTGTTTTCTGGAGTAATCTTTATGAAGTAGGTGGCTAATTATTGTCAGACCAACTGATCTTGTTCTCTTGAAACAGGTTTGTGTAAAAGAGAGTATGATCTTCAGGTTCAATGATGAAAGAAAGAATAAGAAAAACTGCAGGCTTCCTAGAAAGGGGCAGGCTATTCTGTTTAAAGTGTTACATGTATACGTGGAAGAGGAAGATTCATGCTATTGGCTAGCAATTTGTTTTGTTTTGTGCCAGTTTACATGCTCACTGAAATAAATTTGGTGATTTGGTGAAATGTGCAAACAGGGTTTGTGAGGTGTGTGTGTGTGTGTGTGTGTGTGTGTGTGTGTGTATGTGGTCAGTGCACAAAAGACTCAGCCCATAAAACTAAGCATGCTGACAAGGTATATTATATATATAAAAAAAAAGGAAAGACAATCACTATTTTTTGTTTTATGTTTACCTAGACATTTTTCCATTAAATTTTGGGTGGATTTGCACTCTGTCCAGATCAAGGTAGGGCCGAAAGGGATGTGAGAATGTGTATGAAATAGACCACCACTTCCTTTCAGAGAACATATGCTCAGAAAAATGCTTATAAGGGTGCATGTGATCCGACAGCTGTTTCTTTTGACACCCCAATAATTAAGCATGCATTGTGTCGCCCGAACACCCCACCCCACAAGACAATGTACAGCTATTGGAAGACTGCTCACTGCCCGGAGTTTGCTACATCAATGGCAAAACATTTGCGCTAACGGTTTAAGATGAAAATTTAAAAGCACTTTTATTAATGGGTTAGACGCTCCTTGTAGCTTTTGAAAGTGGAAACACTGGTCAGATGCAACCGACGTCGGCTGCTCGTAAGCGAACAGTAAACAGGAAGTCAGTACAGAATTATGTATTCATGGGTCAAAGGTTCAGCCAATCGTAGCCCGGCTGACGCCCTTCGTGTCTGCTAGGGGATTCGATGTCGTAAGCAGCATTCCTTTGGAGTTATGTTTTCTTGTGGGAGCAAGAGTTTACGCTACTTGTTAATCGTTTATCGTTTAGAAAAGTTACTAATATTCCAATACAACCTATTCGTGGATAATAATGAATTTTTAACAGTAGTCTCAATGTGTTGATTTGCTGTAAATATTTATAGCCATCAAGATATGTGCTGTTCTGAGATCTGCTATTTGATCTGAAACTTGCGGACACAGACCCACAACCAAAATTTGATTGGTTCGTCCTTAGGCCACATTCTTTCATGTATAACTAAATTCATGGTGATCAGTTCTCTAATTTTTACATGACAGGAAAGTTCCTTTCTAATTATTTTATGACTGCCACGGAAGAACCATTTAATCCGATCCGTATGGAAGCACATCTAAAC
Organism: Conus betulinus; assembly: GCA_016801955.1. Lineage (NCBI taxonomy): Eukaryota > Metazoa > Mollusca > Gastropoda > Neogastropoda > Conidae > Conus > Conus betulinus. The sequence continues at coordinate 160,492 of JADBJO010003062.1, read as the reverse complement.
TACGGGTAGGCCATGCCAAGTGTCATATTTTGACTGAGTTTGGTCGGAGAGGATTATGATTATTATTTTTTTAAAAATAATTCTTAAAGTAATCCTAATGACAGACAAATACACAAACTCGGATAACCAACGCACGCTGAATAAAAAAAAAAAAAAAAAAAAAAAAAAACCTTGGTGTGGGTATGCCTAATAATGTCCATGTGTATGTGATGTTAAGATGCAAATGCTGTGAAAGTAGGCTATTCACACACTCAAACAGAGGCAGGCCTGCAGTCATTTATTAATCGCAGAATCTAGAAATGTTACTTTTGTGGCCATTTCCGTGATAGCTGAAATGAAAATGATGTATGGTGGTTTGTACACACGTAGTGAGCTGGGACAGGGCTGTGTCTCTTATGAATCACGAAGCTCTGACTGACTCTGTTTTGCTGCGAGGTATGGACGGTAGAACTGTTCAGAGAAACGACGAAGCCGCGGCACGAGGGTAGACCGAATTAATAGTGTTTCCGACAAACCTATTTTCTGGATCCAGATTCGATTAACAAGTTGAATGAGAGGTGGATATTGATCTAGATAAGCATTGAAGAAACCTTTCTTGGTCACATTTAGACTACACAAACGCGCGCGCGCGCGCGCGCACACACACACACACACACACACACACACACACACACACACAGCACAGCACACTTAGCCAGTGGTATAACCCAGCTGCAGCAGGAAGGGAAGCAGCAGGACGACAACAATGCATTTCACTCCCATGGGAAATGGCGCTTGTAGGCCCCTTACGCTAACAGCTGACTGTAAGCTTACAGCAATGCACAACCCCACGTACTGTCCGTCACGGAGACAGTTCCAGCTAGCGCTTACCTCAACAAAATTCCCACGCTAGCATGGGAAGATGCTGTTTATCGAACTTAACGGCATGCGGTTGCTCTCTCTCTCTCTCTCTCTCTCTCTCTCTCTCTCTCTCTCTCTCTCTCTCTCTCCCCGACGACTTGATATCCCGCTCCCATCACCCCTGCCCCCTCCCACCTCCCACCGTCCGAGAGGACACTGAAATGAGTGCAAATGCTGTACCCAGATGTTCTCAGAGGTGAAAACGTTCATAACACATCATCTCTTGGCGAAGCAGAAAACATTCGCTTCTGACAAAAGGGGCAAAAATGTTATGGGAGCAAAACTGGTTTTAATGGGCCAACTTATGATAGTCAAGGTAGAGCCAGTTCCACCTTAGAAAAGGGAACCCCTCGACTAAGGGTGAGTCTCTGGTGGGGGACTTACGCTGATGAGGATAAGTGTCAGGGTGAGAATACTCACACATGCAGCAGGTCCGTTTGTCCTGTAGGGCAGGATATTTAGCAGGTCCAATGTCAGATATTCCTAAGAGCTCGGCAAAGGTAACATCACGATAGGAAACTGGTCTCTTCAGGATTTGAGAATGGGACGCGCATGACCTCATGCAACACATGTCAGCAGCTGAATTGCCCGATGGATGGATTTTCCGGCGGTAGAAGTAGGTGGAGGACTGGTTCAAGATATGAGACCTTGTCAGTCCCCCTACCCTTTGGCAGACAGGAATATGTTCAAGAACTATGCGCAACTCATAGGGGAGACAGCACGGTGGACATGCTGTGTTGCAGTTTCCACATAGTGTCATCCTGTGTGCGCACTGTTCTGTATCGATCCATATCCTCACTTACAGAGGTGGGAAAGTGGTGGAAGCGAAAGTTCCCGAGCTTCCAACAATACTGTTAAGAGAGAGAGAGAGAGAGAGAGAGAGAGAGAGAGAGAGAGAGGAGGCAAGAAAAGGAGGAAAGCTTTGAAGATGGTAAAAGATCTGACCAAACAAAAGGAAATTCAGCAATATACAAGGCAGAGATGGCAACTGTCTCACAGCATTATTTAAGAGAAAGATGACAACTGCCTCACATAGGAGAAGATATATCAAAAAAAAAAAAAAAAAAAAAAAAAGTGGACTGAATACTGTTCTAAACTCAACAACAAACAGCACACATAGATCTAAAAGTGCTAACAGCACAAGATTCGTCAAACAAGGATAACTTTACAATACTCCATGAAGAGGTCATAGCAGCAGTGAAATCAGTTAAATGTGGGAAGGCTTGCAGGCATCGACAACATCCCTGCAGAACTCTTGAAATATGGCGGATATGCAGAAATTAATGTCCTTGGTACCATCCTCAACAAAACCTGGCACGCTAGATAGATGTTTCGCGCTCTTGACTCAGTCATTAGTCATTAAGCCTCCAGAGAAAGGAACTACCGTCAGCCATGCCAGCACAGTAGCGCTCAATCATTGTGAATAGATTGCAGCCTCAAGCAGATACCATTGTTTTCTGCAGAACAGGCTGGATTCTGCAAAAACAGAGGCACAGTCGAACAGATCTTTAACCTCCCTATCCTTTGCAGAAAACATCTGCAGTTCCGTAGGTAGTCCTACCACCTTTTCATAGACTTCAAGAGGGCGTTCCACAGAGTATGTCAGGAGGCACTATAAACCACAATGAAGCAGTAATTGCATCCCAAAGCAACTAGTGCTCACACAAGGCGCTGTTGGAGAATAGTTCTGTCTTTCGGAATTCGACAGGGCTGCCTTCTGTCTCCCTTACTTTTCAATATATTCCTAGAATGCATCATGACTGAGGCACTTGAAGATCACATCAGCACAGTCAGCATTGAAAAATGAACCACCTCAAACCTCCAGTCTGCACATTTTAAAAGGTGTTTGTAAGTACTCCGCCTCATAAGATGGACAAACGAATCACAAGACAAAACACGACGCGTTTCGACCTCTAAGGTCTTCATCAGGCTAGATAGACAAGATCATGACAACAAAATGAAGAACGAGCTATCACCTATCTTGTCAAATTCGGCGCGAGACGGGCGTCGTGTTTTTTGTCTTGTAATTCATTTGTCCATGTTATCTGGCGGAGTTCTTTCAGATACCTTTTACAATTTGTTTAAATTTCTGCATGCAGTCACCTCTCTTTGCAACTAACTTCAATTTGCAGATGATAGTGAGGCCTAGCGGGCAGCGAACAAGAACTCGCCACGGTTGTCGAAGGACAGGGTGAAACATCAACACAATATAGCATGGAAACAGTGCCAAAAAGACCAAGTTAATGGCCAACCACAACAGTACCATCTATATACATAGAAATCACTAAACATCAGACACACCGATCATATAAAAGTTGATTAAAAGTATAATGAGGGTCTTGAATTGATTAGTTTTGCTTAAGTGTCCCGAGTCGCGGTTAGAATATGTCATCAAAACAAACCAAAATGAATTTATTTTCTCTTGACTAATCTATCTGTTTATCTGTCTTAGTGTTTACGATGTTTGTATTCTGCTAAGTTCTATTCTATGAATAAAAAGGCCCTATAATAAGAACATTTGCGTATGAGAAAGTATATTTCAAAATACATATATGTGATGGTGTGGTGTGGTAAATAATTCAGGCAAGGACAGACAGGTGATGGGTAGTTCAGGAACGAAGGGACAACAGCCAGCCAAAGAGAACGCAGAGGGAAGGAGGTAGGGTTTCTTCCCTTTTATTTCACCACCAGAACCCCAGGAACACACGTCTCAAAGGGGGGGGGGGGGGGGCTAATCTGACTATTAGTCCTTTTCATAGCCTAAAGGCTACGCTTAGCGAAAATGTGGACCGCAAAACCGGCAACACGGTGCCGCAGACAAAACGATGCTGGGACTGCCAGAAATGTGTGCTTTCTGTCGCAGCTTCCGTGTCGACTGGCTCGTTGTCCGTTCAAAGTATGCGAACATATTGACTATTGATGAAAACCTAAGAACTCGAGGAATAAAGTAGAGTACATCACTTTTAATGATTTTATTATTATATCCAGTTATTAGCGATTAAAATGAGAGAATGAACCCGCTTTTAACAGCTTTTTTTTTTTTTTTTTTTTTTTTTTTTTTTTTTTTAACGTTTTCCTCATTGCGATAATGAAACCAAACGACATGAATATGTCAATCATGAATGAATAGCAGACATTTGACATTTTTCATACTTATACGTTTGATCAGCCAAACTTTGTCTTTGAAAATTAGTAGTACTACAGAACACAGCTGGCTTTCCTGCTCGCCCGGTGGCCGGCATGAGCTTTAGATCTAATTTTTTATTAGAAAATATTTTGTAGAAACGGACTATTGAATAATAGTTTTTGTACAGTATCAGTTGCGTTTGTCATAGAAATGGGATCATTAACAGGATTTAAATCGGCAATTCTGAAAGTCGTAGAATGATGTTTAGCCAAATTATCCGACGATGACAAAGAGTGGAATGAAGAAGGCGACTGTTCAAGGAATGTCGGCATCGTCAGTCTTTTTTCGTATAGTCGAAAGCTTATAGGCTAGCCTACGGCAGACATCCAAAGCATGCCATATAGAAATGAGAGCTTACAGGCTTTACTTTTAGTGTACGTTTTTTTATTTCAAACTTTTTTGTTTGTTTTTTCTACTCTACACTCTTTCTAATTTTTTGTGCGAAATCAAGAAAATGGCGCCGAAATCAGTTGTGCAAAGTATTCGTTTAGAGAAAATATGGGCGTTCCCATCTAATATTCTCGTAACGAATAAAGCGTGTTAATTTTTGTGTCTTTGATTATGTCTACATCTATCTATCTACCTGTCTCTTTGTCTATATACCCATCTGTCTATCTATCTATCTGTCTATAATTTTGTAGGTTCTGAGACATTTAAATTTTAAAAGATTTTACACAAGTAATCAAAATTCATCATTCAAGGGAGGTAAAGGGGAAGGTAACTCTATAACAAAACATCTCGTCTGCCGAAGGTCAACAAGAAAATTAATATGTGCGTATTGGAACACCTGGCATCACCTTTTATTCACTCTGAATATAATATCAAGCTTAATATAAAGCCAAACAATAACCGTCATAAATATGTCAGTGGCGAGGCTATGAGCACTAACTCTCGCCATAGGTAAATCTGCAGCCCTGTGCACACAACGCATTGAAAAAAAAAAATCACGATTAAAACAGCATTGTGGTGATGAAGAAGGCCTAACAATTCCACAATACAAAACAAAACAAAAATGAAATAAAACAGATTGAACTTCCCTTTGAATCACATTTACTCAAATTACTGGTGTCTGTACATAACGTTATCAAAAACGCTTGAGGAACTGTGTAGGCAGTCAACACAGCAATTAAGATCATATTCATTTAAAATTGATTACGCCAGAATTACAGAAAAATGCAATGTCCTTGGGAACATGGAATACACGAAAAATTCCCGAAAAACACAACCATTACAGTATTATAATTCGTCCAGCAGACGACGTCGTGCGCATAGACAACTTTCAAAGGCGTTGGCACGAGGTTGTGCTAATACTTGATTGATATACGACCGTGTCTGGACAACTGAGCTAGGACATGCCCAGTTAGAAAAGTCACCTCCGCCAAGATTACGTTTCTGTCCGCGTTCA
>JADBJO010003062.1:135000-142500 GCA_016801955.1 Conus betulinus | reverse complement strand
CGTTTTTTTGTGTACGAAACTGGCTAGATGTATTTTTTGCAGCCAGCAAAAATGCAAATTAAACATGGATCTGTGTTTATAGCATTTAGACGGAACGATTTCTTTTCTAAGCTAATTGGATTTTGTACACTAAAGTTTAAAAAAAAAAAAAAAAAAAGAACCAAAAAAAAAACCCTTCTGTTTCTGGTACAGGTACATCCAAAAAGAACGGACAGGAGTTTTTTTAATTTAATTTTAATTTTTTTTTTTATTTATTTATTTTTTGTAATTGCATGGTTTTGAATGGTAGAAAATTGCAATTCAGAGGTGAAATTTCCAATTCTGAATTTAACTGGACTTTCTTACATAGAACTTACTGACATGGTTTAAGTATGCACTAGGCAGTACTGACGACTTAAAGTTCATATAAACATTATAAAAACCATGTGTACCCAGAGCAGACTAGTCCTGTTTGAACCAATCTAATATTCTCCGTTTAAGCTGGGATCAAAACAGTTTCAAATTACCCACACCCTTGACATTACCGTACTATCCCTAAACCAAACGTATGCAAAGTATTTCGAACATCGCATGTTCTTGTTCTGTAATTGCGTTCCTGCAAAAATGATAATATATTGCATGCTTATGTGGATACCTGGTGTTATCTATGTTCAAACTCCGAAACTGAAACTTAATGCATTTTAAATGTGTAACTACTGTATGAGGATGCCTCCTTATCTTCTAATAAATGAATTGTTTTAGTATCCTAGGACTTGACACCCAGAAATAATGTCACTGCGTTAAGAAGAGAACTCTTTCAATAAGATTTGTTTAAAAAAAAAAAAAAAAAAATTGGAGAGCTGATCAGCGATATCAAGAAACAGTATGCATTACCTGTAAACAACTTAGATAATATGCATAAAATTAGTAATGAAAACCTCTCTTTTTCAAATTGAAGATCAGCTCTTTTTTTTGAGACATTAATGCTTGAAATAAGAGGCAAAACAATCTCTTATAGTACTTATGACAAAAAAAAAAAATGGATGCTCAAAGAGAACATGACCTAGAAACAAAAATAAAAAACAGAATTTAACAAAATTTGACAGAATTTACAAGAAGAAACTATTCCTCATTTAGAAAACCTAAAAACGGAATTGCAAGAAATCAGGAATCACAGACTTGAAGGCATGGCAATGCGCTGGGAGTTCACTGGCTAAGTCAAGGGGAAAAAGTGAATAAATATTTTTGCACTTTTGAAAATCGAAAGTTTCTTGATAAATCTATCTCCCCCCCCCCCCCCCCCCCCCCCCCCCCCCCCTTTTTTTTTTTTTTTTTTTTTTGAAAAAGAGGATGGTTCAGTCATTTCTGAACAAAAAAGTATCCTCCTTGAGATAAAAATTTTTTATGAACAAATATACAGCTTTAGAGATGTAACTGATATGAATATTTCTGAACAGCTTCCAGATGCTCCAGTATTATCCGAGGAGGAAAGCTCCTCATTAGAGGCGTTGATTACACTAGAAAAGGCAGCTACTCCTCTGAAACAGATGAAAAATTTTAAGAGCCCTGGGCCTGATGGGTTTACGTTGAATTTTTAAAAGTTTTTTCTTTGTAGATATTGGAACTTTCCTTGTACGTTCAATTAATGAAGGTTTCGCTAAAGGCCAATTATCAACTACCCAGCGACAGGGAACCATAATATGTATCCCCCAAGGAAGTGAAGCCGAAAAGATTTGTGAAAAACTGGCGCCCCATCTCTTTGTTGAACACCACATATAAGATAGCTTCTGCTTGTGTTGCCAATCGATTGAAAAGTGTTCTTCCAAACATTATACATGAGAGTCAAAGAGGTTTTTGAAGGGCAGTTATTGGAGAGAATATAAGGTTGATGTATGACATGTTATTGTACACTGATAAGGAAATATTCCAGGTATACTTTTTAGTTGACTTTGAGAAGGCGTTTGGTAGTGTCACATGGTCATTCTTACATAACTGCCTTAAATTTTTCAAGCTTGGACCTGACTTAATTAATTGGATAAGAACATTTTATTCACAAATTTCTACCTGTATTTCTGTCGATGGCCAGTACTCCCCATGGTTTCCGATTGAGAGAGGGGTGAGACAGGGGGACCCATTATCCCCTTATCTATACCTAACTTGTGCTGAGGTTCTGTCATTAATGATTCGCTCTGATGAGCATATTAAAGGAATTAAAGTTATTAACAGGGAAACATTACTGTCACAATTTGCTGACGACACTAGCTTATGCCTAGACGGTTCAGAAAGATCTTTTAACGTGACGGTATCTGTCCTTACTAAATTTTCACACAAATTTCAGATTTAAAATAAATTTTGACAAGCCACAGGTAGTATGGTTGGGGAGTAGAAAGAATTGTGGAATTAGATTTATGAGGGACAAAAATTTTGTTTGGGATCCAGGTACTTTCAAAATTCTTGGTATCAAATTTTCCACTAACACAAATATTATTGTACAGATTAATTTTGAAGATAATCTTTTTGAAATGAAAAGAGTCTTAGCTTTTTGGAAAAAAAATATAGAACTCCTTTGGGAAAAAATAACTGTTATTAAAACTTTGGCATTTTCTAAAATTGTTCATTTATTGATTAACCTACCAGACCCCCAGAGGATTTTATTGTTGCTTTAGAAAAAGAATTGTATAGTTTCTTCTGGAACGATAAAAAAAAAAGTAAAATTAAAAAAAATCTGTGGTTCAAAAGCAGTACTGTGAAGGTGGATTAAAAATGTTAAATTTAAAAAAAATTCTTCTATGTTGTCTAAAAAGAAAACTAGAGTTGATATTTGGATAAAACTGATTGTTTATTCCAGGCATCCACCAGAGTACGAGATGCCGTAAAAAGATTTGTCCGTGATACGATGGATGTGTGTGTGTGTGTGTGTGTGTGTGTGTGTGTGTGTGCGTGCGTGCGTGCGTGTGTGTGTGCGTGCGTGCGTGCTGTGTGCGTGCGTGCGTGCGTGCGTGCGTAGGCGTACGTGCGTGCGTGCGTGCATCCTATCCACACAAATCTTCTCAACGTAGTGCTGCTACACACACACACACACACACACACACACACACACACACACACACACACACACACACGCACGCACGCACGCACGCACGCACGCACGCACGCACGCACGCACGCACGCACGCACGCACGCACACACACACACACACACACACACACACACACACAACGCACGCACGCACGCACACACACACACACACACACACACACACACACACGCACACACGCACACACACACACACACACACACACACACACACACACACACACACACACACACACACACACACACACGCACGCACGCACGCACGCACGCACGCACGCACACACACACACACACACACACACACACACACACACACACATCCCTCCCATCACGGACAAATCTTTTTACGGCATCTCTTACTCTGGTGGATGCCTGGAATAAACAATCAGATATCAACTCTAAGTTTTCTTTTTAAACAACAAAACAGCGGTGGGGGTTTGGGACGTGAGACAGAGGAGGATGGAGGGGGGCGAGCGGCGGTGTAGTGTGGGCAGCGGCTGGGTGTGGAAGCTAAAAAGGAGAGAGAGAGAGAGAGAGAGAGAGAGAGAGAGAGAGAGAGAGAGAGAGAGAGAGAGAGAGAGAGAGAGAGAGAGAGGAGAGAGAGAAGAAAATCATCAACAAAATGATATTGGTCGTGGAAAGGAAGAAGAGAGAGAGAGAGAGAGAGAGAGAGAGAGAGAGAGAGAGAGAGAGAGAGAGAGAGAGAGAGAGAGAGTTGAATAGACCTTCAAATTGCCCATGGATGATTGAATGGTTAGATGTACATGTGTTTAATCGTTCGATGTACAGAGGTGCAGTACCGAGGAAGTACAGAAAGAGCACAAAACCAGAAGCGATCAAGAATAGTTTCCAAAACTGAGAGGGGAAGTAATCTCAGCTCGTACTGTTATTGTTCAAGCGCACTGGGTTGTCGACCTTTATCCTCGACAGAGTCTTGATATCTGCATAAAGATTTCCTTGCAAGAACTAGTCTTCTTTTCGCAAGTTCGAGTGTGTGTATGCATGTATGAGTGTTTGCGTTGGGAGGGGGGGGGGGGGGGGGGGGGGGGGGGGAGGTGTTAGGTTAACCTTCATTAGGTTTACTTTCCACGACTCTACTTTGCAGTGCTGTGACCGCAATGGTCAAACCCGCTCTCCACAACCAGTCGGATGGGTTGCCTTCAGTTCTGAAGGCCGATTCGTGTTTTTTCGGTTTCTGCAGCTTTCTAGAGTTTTGATGAACACATACAATTTCACTGCAGGTGTAAAAGCACACTTCTCGGTGAATTTTTGAGAAGCGATGAAGTCCCGAAGCCCGTTTAGAAAATATTGTATTCAGTTCCTTCCGTTTTCTGCGTTTGCCACTGCGGCTGTCAGCCGCGGTTATCTTTCATGGGCTGGAACAAGTCGTAACATTTTTAACTATGACTTTCAAATGGTTATGAAATAGTGTGGGAGCTGTAATTCAAAATGGCGAACTGTACAACAAGCCTGACGAGCATAAGTCACGCCTATTCAGAAAGGTGGACAATAAAAACCCAGATTAACCCGAACTTGCACAGAATCTGTTTGTTTTCTCATTACTGTGTGATATCTTGAGGTCGACCAGACTGTGCAGAATTCAGCGTCACACTAACAAATACGCAAACATGATGAATATTTCACCACTAATGGTAGCAGTTGTGGAATATTGTTGACTGCAAATCGAAGATGAGCGGTCGTTCATTAGTTGCAGGTTGTGACACATCTAATGATGATCAACACTTCGTAGGGAGGCAAGAGTCTGAAGAACCACAGCGTTTTTGCTCTGTTGCTCTGCTCTGGTTGTTGTTGGTTGTTGTCTTTCCGCTTAAATCGAGGAAAATGTTTGTGTTCCAGGTGAAAGTCGCGGCAACATCAGACAGATTCAATGGTCACAAAATGTATGGTGACTCTTCATGGGGCACTTTGGGCCAGATAGGCTACCCCAGGTCACTGACCAAAGTGCTCAAGATCTGGCCTGTCCAGCCTACTCTGGGCGTATCCCATGCTATACCAGGTGCGTCCTATCCTATCCCGGGTATGTCCCATCCTACACCAGACATGTCCCATCCTACCCGGTGTCTGTCGGATCCTACCCTAGACGTCTCCCATCCTACACTGGGCATGTCCATCTTATCCCAGGTGTGTCCCATCCAACCCCCAGTGTGTCATGTCCTACCCTGCGTGTCCCATCCTACCCGATCCTACCTTGGATGTGTCCCGTCCTACCCTGGGTGTGTCCCGTCCTACCCTGGGTGTGTCCCATCCTAGCCCAGGTGTGTCCCATCGTAGCCCAGGTGTGACCTGTCCTTAAGGAGTGTCCTGTTGTACCCCAGGTGTGTCCCATCCAACCCAGGTGTGTTCAAACCTACTCCAGGTATGTCCGATCCTACCACAGGTGTGTCCCCACCCTACCCCAGGTATGTCCTGTCTTACCCCAGGTGTGTTCAATCCTACCCCAGGTGTGTCCCCCCCCTACCCCAGGTATGTCCTGTTTTACCCCAGGTGTGTTCCATCCTACCCCAGGTGTGTTTCCATCCTACCCCAGGTGTGTTTCATCCTACCCCAAGTGTGTCCCATCCTACCCCAGGTGTGACCCATCCTACCCCAGGTTGTCCCATCCTATCCAAGGTGTGTCCCATCCTACCCCAGATGTGTCCCCATCCTACCCTGGGTGTGTTCTGTCGTACCCCAGGTGTGTTCCATCCCTACCCCGGGTATGTTCCACCCTACCCAAGTGTTTCACATCCTACTCTAGGCGTGTCCCGTCTTACCACAGGTGTGTCCTATCCTACCCCAGGTGTGTCCTTTCATACCCCAGTGTGTTTCCATTCTACCCCAGGTGTGTCCCATCCTACCCAGGTATGTCCCATCCTACCCCAGGTGTGTCCCATTCTTACCCAGGTATGTCCCGTCCGACTTAAGGTGGGTCCTGTCTTACCCCAGGTGTGTCCCATCCTCCCCCAAGCGTGTACCATCCTACCCCAGTGTTTTTCTCTCCTACGCCAAGTGTGTCCCATCCTACCCCAGGTGTGTCCCATCCTACCCCAGGTGTGTTCCATACTACCCAGGTGACTCCCATCCTATTCCAGATGTGTCTTATTCTACCCCAGGTGTGTCCCATCCTACCCCAGGTGTGTCCCATCCTACTTCAGGTGTGTCCTGTCCTGCTCCAGGATATCCCATCCTAATCAGTTGTGTCCCGTCCTACCCTAGTGTGTCTCATCCTACCTCGGCTAAATTCGGGCGTGTTTCTACCTATCCTGGGCATATCCCATGCTACCAATGGGTGTCTTCCATGCTGCCACATGTGTATCCCGTCCTACCCTGGGTGTGTCCCATCCTACAACCGATATGCTCCATCCTACACCGGGTGTGCCCCATCCTACGGCGGTAGTGTCCCATCCCGCCACAGGTGAGGGTCCGATCCTACCACGGGTGTGTTCTATTCCATCCCGGACATGTCCCATCTTGTCCCAGGTGTACCGCCTCCTACACTGGTTGTGCCATATATTTCGCTTGGTGTGTGCTATCTTAACCCTGGAATGTCTTCTTCATCCTACGAGGATGTATTCCGACTACGTTATTGGAGTGCTGCAGAATTTTACAACCAGTACTACTTTGTTTTTTGTTCTAAACGGCCACACACACACTTAAGAACACAAAATTTTCGTAACACACAGAGTGAATCATTTCCGGGATTTGTCGCGACAAACTAATCAAACAGGAGGTGTAGGATGTCAAGCTTTGGGGGTTAATTTATTTCTCTCAGGACCATAGCACATAAGAGGAAAACAAACAGAAGCCTTATCGAGGAAGATGTCCAACGTGCCGTCAATGCTTTTTCTACGGAAGGGGAATGATATATGTAGAACAGAGGAATGTTTTGGCAAGATATGGATATGTACAACGTAAGGAATGTTTTGGCAAAGAAACCCACTGAGCGTGTTGTAAAGAAAATAATGGAAGGTCAACCTACAAAAAAACGTGCCGCCGGGTTACAGATTTTCACAGGAGTGAAGACAGGTTTTCACGAATGAGTAAGACCAGAAACATGTTCAGTACTCTTTTCAGTAACCCAGTAGGCTCTTAAGTGGATTTAAACAGAGTCAGGAGACTTGCGTTCCCGTAAAGTGAAAAAAAAAAAAAAAAAAACGAATGGAGAAGAAGAAGAAGAAGAAGAAGAAGAAATCCCTCCCTCCCTCATGGATCACCAACGGAATGGCCGGGCAAGACTGGCTAAACCCTTTTCCCAAATGTCAAAGCCAGTTCCACAGCTGCAGACTTGGAGTCCAGTGCCATATCTCCTGCTCTGCCATGATCCAGTGAAAATTGCCCTCTGCCACTACCGCTACAGCAGCCAGTGGAAGTCTCGCGTAGGTGGAGGTTAACGCACGTACTGCCTGGGTAAATGGAGCGACTCT
>JADBJO010003062.1:130000-132500 GCA_016801955.1 Conus betulinus | reverse complement strand
AGCAGACGCAACTGAGCGGCTGGCCGAACCAAAGCGTTCCACAAAAATGCTTCTGAGGGGAAATCGAAACCACGACCCCCCAACCGGGAACCCCTGTTCAAAAGCGGCAGGTTAACACAGTGATTGTCGTATATTTTGGATGCTTTTGCTCTCTTCCGACGTCTCATTTCTTCAAATTCCGATCAAGAGATGATGATAAAAAATCACCAGACTCTGATTTAGAATGAAAAATCATAAACTCAGTGTCCTTGATGAGTTTCTTCATGATCTAGAAGCTTTTTTTTTTAACTGATGTTTATCTATGATCTTAAGCATCACTTTGGTGTCTACAATGAAAACTGGAGAAAGAGTAGTAACCTGTGCTGAGTCAAGGAGTAGATGGGTGGGGGTAGAGGTTCACTCTTCAACAGCATGCATCAGACTTACTTTGTCTGTGGGGACAAAGAGCGAATTGTTCACAGGACAAACGGGGCGCGGCGCCATTGATATGCTGTACTCACCAGTTGTTTCTTCCAGTTAAGGCACCAGTTCAGAACGACTGCGAGTTCCTCCTCCTTGACAATGAGGAATCTGCCAGATCCCTCATACTAGTCCATTGCCTTGTCACCCATGATGATTTATGTTTTTCCAAATCAGTGTTGTAAAGAAATATTTTCATGCTTTTTTTTTTTTTGTTAATTTTTCAAACTTATAACATTTGGTGATGTGGGCAGTCATCTGTACTTAATAAATTCCTCATAGTTTTGTTTTCCTTTTTTTTTTTTTATACAGAATTCAGTATTCTTTACACTTTCGTGTACGCGCTGACAAAACAAAATTTATTAAAGTAGTCTTCACCAAGAATAGATTGCCTTTATATATTTTCTAAATGCAATGAAAGTTCAGTTTCACTGACCTCTTTGCAATATAAACAAAATAAGGGTTTGAAGTGCTATCTTACTATAAGTGGCATGGTGGTAAAAATCGCCCCTCGGCTACTTTAGCTTGACCGAGTCCAACTATCCCTCCATGATGTTTTGTTTTTGTTCAAATAACTGGCCAGTGAACAGTTTATTGAAGGAAACCAATGGTCTTGCTACAACAAATTCTGTCAGACCTTTGGGCTTCCTACGTGACCCGATCATCCTTTCTCGAAAGATTCATCTAAACAAGATGGTATCGCGCATCAGCAAGCAAAATTCAGGAAATAATTTGCAGTTTCGATAGATTCATCTGTACAAGATGGAGTCATAGCAACAAATATAATTCAGGAAATAATTCGGAAGAAAAGACGTAATAGGTGTTTGCAAGGGAGCTAAGGAACTTCCCGGTCAGCCGTGTGTGTGTGTGTGTGTGTGTGTGTGTGTGTGTGTGTGTGTGTGTGTGTGTGTGTGTGTGGTGTGTGTGTGTGTGTGTGTGTGTGTGTGTGTGTGTGTGTGTGTGTATTTGCCTAAATGTGTACGGCAATTGAAGGCTGTCCTGCCATCCATTCTGTAGGCTACATGAAGGAGAAACAGACAGCCTACGTTCATCCTGTAGGCTACATGAAGGAGAGAAACCGACAGCCTATGTTCATTCTGTAGGCTACATGCAGGAGAAACAGACAGCCTACGTCCATTCTGTAGGCTACATGCAGGAGAAACAGACAGCCTACGTTCATCCTGTAGGCTACATGAAGGAGAAACAGACAGCCTACGTCCATTCTGTAGGCTACATGAAGGAGAAACCGACAGCCTACGTCCATTCTGTAGACTACATGCAGGGGAAACAGACAGCCTACGTCCATTCTGTAAGCTACATGCAGGAGAAACAACAGACAGCATACGTCCATTCTGTAAGCTACATGCAGGAGAAACAGACAGCATACGTCCCATTCTGTAGGCTATATGCAGGAGAAACAGACAGCATATGTCCATTTCTGTAGGCTATATGCAAGAGAAAACAGACAGCCTACGTTCATCCTGTAGGCTACATGAAGGAGAAACAGACAGCCTATGTTCATTCTGTAGGATACATGAAGGAGAACACAAACAGCCTATGTTCATTCTGTAGGATACATGAAGGAGAAACAAACAGCCTATGTTCATTCTGTAGGATACATGAAGGAGAAACAGACAGCCTATGTTCATTCTGTAGGATACATGAAGGAGAAACAGACAACTATGTTCATTCTGTAGACTGCTACATGAAGGAGAAACAGACAGCCTATGTTCATTCTGTGTAGACTACATGAAGGAGAAACAGACAGCCTATGTTCATTCTGTAGGCTACATGCAGGAGAAACCGACAGCCTACGTCCATTCTGTAGGCTACATGCAGGAAAAACAGACAGCCTACGTCCATTCTGTAGACTACATGCAGGAGAAACCGACAGCCTACGTCCATTCTGTAGACTACATGCAGGAGAAACAGACAGCCTACGTTCATTCTGTAGGCTATATGCAGGCAGGAAACAGACAGCCTACGTTTATAGTCTTCCAATCCTCGGTTGTCTTTACTATTGACAATGGACTTCCAACAT
>JADBJO010003062.1:122500-125000 GCA_016801955.1 Conus betulinus | reverse complement strand
AGATACATTGTGCACTAAGTCGACATACACCATTTTTGTACTCCCAGTTCTTAAAGAACAGGGAGTACTTTAGAATGGGAACGAAGAAATGCTCTGTGTGTGTGTGTGTGTGTGTGTGTGTGTGTGTGTGTGTGTGTGTGTGTGTGTGTGTCCGTCCGTCCGTCCGTCCGTGGTCTTAAATGTGTTCCACTCGCTCCAGACAAAACTACCGGGCCGATCTTTCTGAAAATTTGTAGGTATGTTCATTATTCGCCCAAAGATGATGCCTGATGTGTTATTTTACCGTTATAACTGTTTCTAACGGCTGTAACGGCCTGTAACTGTATTTCTTCTATGGAATATCTCAGAAAGTACTTGGCCGATCTTTCTGAAAATTTGTAGGTATGTTCATTATGGGTCCCGGATGATGCCCGATGTTTTACTTTACCGTTATAGCCGTTACCAACGGCTGTAACGGCCCGTAACGGTTTTTCTTCTTCATGGCATACATAAGAAAGTACTTGGCCGATCTTTGTGAAATTAGCAGGTATGTTGACAATGGATTACGGATGATGCCCGATGCTTCAGTTTACCTTTTGTAGCCGTTACTAACGGCTGTAACGGCCCATAACGTTTCTTCTTTATGGAATATCTCAGAAAGCACTTTGTCGATCTTTCTGAAAATTTGTAGGTATGTTCATTATGGGTCACGGATGATACAAGATGTTTTACTTACCGTTATAGCCGTTACTAAAGGCTATAACTGCCCATAACGGTTTTTCTTCTTTATGGAATATCTCAGAAAGTACTTGGCTGATCTTTCTGAATTCTGTAGCTATGTTCATTATGGGTCCCGGATGATGCCCGATGTTTTACTTTACCGTTATCGCAGTTACTAACGGCTATAACGGCCTATAATGGTTCTTCTTTTTTTAAGGAATATCTTAGAAAGTATGTAGCCGATATTTCTGAAAATTTGTAGGTATGTTAATTATGGGACACGGATGATGCCCGATGTTTAAGTTTACCGTTATAGCCGTTACTAACGGCAGTACTCGGCCGATCTTTTTTCATTATAGATCACAGATGATGGCCGATGTTTACCAAAATCGCCCTTACTAACGGTTACACCAGCCCAAGACGATTTTTCCTCTTTATGGAATATCTCACGCGTATTCAGAATAAACTGAGAGTATGTTTACATGCTTTGCATCTTGTTGTATCTGAACTGATAAGCGTATGAACAGTTTAAGTGAAATTTCTTTTTGTCAAGAAATTTCAAATCGATATGAAATGACTTTTCTCGAAACCGCGTGTCATTTCCAGTAAATAACTCATGCAAAAACTCTTTGAGTGTCTCATTTTGAAGTAATTCCCGTATGGAGAATTCATACATTGTACATTTCCGGCGATTCTTCCGTGGTATGTGTCAACGATGTGTGTGTGTGTGTGTGTGTGTGTGTGTGTGTGTGTGTGTGTGTGTGTGTGTGTGTGTGTGTGTGTGTGTGTGTGTGTGCGCGCGCGCGCGCGCGTGTGTGTGTGTGTGTGTTGCTTGTGTGTGTGTGTGTGTGTGTGTGTGTGTGTGTGTGTGTGTGTGTGTGTGTGTGTTTTTCAGTTTTCTTCAGTTTAACGTCCTTCCACTAAAAGTGATATCAGACGATGTGTTGAAGTATGTGAAATGTGCGTATTAACTGTGTGGTAGTTTCTTGATAATGTATGAAAAAACATTTCCTATGATATGAGTTGAGATTGGAGATGGCCAGATAGAGGGACAAAGTGTGGATGTGAGTTTGTGTGTGAGCGTGCGCGCGCGCGCGTGTGTGTGTGTGTGTGTGTGTGCGCGCGCGCGCGCGCTTTATGCGCGCGTGAGTGTGCGTGCGTGCGTGTGTGTCTGCGCGCGTTTGTATGTAAATGTTTTAATTTTTCCGGGATTTAGGCAAATACACTTCAAACTGAGTGTAGCTTGTGTGTGTGTGTGTGTGTGTGTGTGTGTGTGTGTGTGTGTGTGTGTGTGTGTGTGTGTGTGTGTGTGTGTGCGCGCGCGCGTGTGTGTGTGTTGCTTGTGTGTGTGTGTGTGTGTGTGTGTGTGTGTGTGTGTGTGTGTGTGTGTGTGTGTGTTGCTATTGGGGTTGGTGCAAGGGGGGTACAGGGGAGAGAGAGGAGAAACAGGAAGAAGTGGGTCGAAGTGAGGTGGTGGGAGGGCGCGTGGGGCGAAGAGCGAGGAAAGCGAATTTTGGTGTGTGCGTTCGGTGGGGGTGAAAGCCAACTCAGTGGGACATGAATTTTAAACGTTGATATTTTCCTTGTGTGTGTGTGTGTGTGTGTGTGTGTGTGTGTGTGTGTGTGTGTGTGTGTTTGTTTTTTTGTTTTTTTTTTTTTTTTTTTTTTTTTTTTTGTAAGCGCTCCTGAGTTGAACAGAGAGCATGGACCTCAGCAAGTTTGCACTCTGGTGTCGCTCCATGCCAGTGGACTGACAATACTCTGAGATCCCTCTCCGCTGGCTGTGGCCAGCTCGTTTCGG
>JADBJO010003062.1:100000-117500 GCA_016801955.1 Conus betulinus | reverse complement strand
AGGAAAGACGATAAACCCACAGCTACTTGAAAACGGCATTTCTTTTTCTTCTTCTTCTTCTTTTTTTTTTTTCCTTTTTCTTTTTTCTTTGGTCTGTCGGTGGCAGTGGGGCATGATATGGGATCCTAGTATTTCAATGACCGCAAATCATCAACAGTCTAATTAATCTTTGACGAAGACGGGACTAATTTAAATCAACGTTAAATTGATCTAATGTGTCAGTGGGTCTGCACGTGACTTGTATACCTTTGACAAACGGGGTGGGAACGGAGGGGGTGGAATCTTCGTGTCATGTGCCTGTGACATGGATAATTTTTCATGATAAAGGAGGGATAGATAGAAGGAGAAGGACAAACATGCAGGGAGTCCGGATACAAGCGGACTGCGACAGACAGATAGACAGACGGCGAAACGTAAAAAAACGCTCCCCACTCTCCCCTTTGTACAGCTCTCCCCTCCCTCTCGCAGACGTTTGAGATCAGTCCGATGGAAGGACAGAAGGATGAATACGAACCCGGTCGATACACTTATTCACGCTGGTTTCAAGGGGCCCTGCAAAGGTTGGAAAGAAAAAAAACACCAGCACCGCAGGGATTTTCACGTCAGAACAAAGCGACTAAAGCGGAGGGTGAGGGTGGGTGGGGAAGGGATGGGGAGGGTGGTGGAAACGTGGCGGGAAGGTGGAGGGGAGTCGTGGGCGAAGAACGAAGCTGTAGTTACGTTTGTTAATATGGCCGCGGTTTGGTGCGTGTGAGTTTGTTAGTCAGTCTATGCGTCAGCAGGCGGCGAGCACATGGAAAACTGAAGATAGTAAACAAACAGGCGACACTGATTGACAACAGTCTATATCACAACTATCACTATGCCTGTATGACAGAGGTTAGGAGTGGATCTGTCACGCGCTGGTTTTGAACGTTCATCTGAACGAAATTATAACTTTTCGAAGAAAAACGGACGACACGGGATTTTGGCCGTCACAGGTCGTTCTGGTACCTGCGCTGACACTGTTGCGGTTATGTCCGATGGAAAAGGGGCATCGATTTCGGTTCATCATTCCTGTCAATAGCATGAAACGTCACACGATGTCCGTAAAACGTTCCCCCCCCCCCCCCCCCCCCCGACCTCCTTCCTCCAGTAGTATTAAAACGAATTTTAAAAAAAAAAAACAACAGCAACAACAAACTTTGAAATCACTTTTCGAACGAATCGATTATGTTTAGGTTTACTTGATATACATTTCTTGGTTTTATTCTTTGGGTGCGTTTCATCAGATGATGTAGTTTTCGCTGAACTGCTTCGGTGTCGGTTCAATGATGCTGTCAAGATGGAAGGAGAATGTGTGTGTGTGTGTGGGTGTGGGGGGGGGGGGGGGGGGGGGTGCACGCGCGCGTGCGTGCGTAATGCATATGTGTGTGTGTGTGTGTGTGTGTGTGTGCGCGCGCGCGCGCGCGCGCTGGAGGGGGGCGAAAAGGTGGGGGTGGGGTGGCAGCCATGGGACTGGCGCTGCAGGGGAAGGCGAAAGGGGAGGGAGAGAGGGGAAGCCTCGAGGCGGTGGCAGTAAGGGAGGAAGAGGGTGGAGGCAGCGGGAGGCAGGGGAAGGGTAGGAGAGAGGGTGGTGGACGCGCGGGGAGAGGGGGAGGAGTGTGGGGGTGAAGGGGAAGGTTACTTGAGTGGAGGGAGAGAGATGAGTGCCTGGAAAATCTAAAAATAACGTTGTCGATCGTCGATGTGTGTTCTGTCTTCCCATCATTGGAAATAACAGTTATAGAAGTTTAAAGTGATAACAAGTGAATTTAGTGTTTGTACGGTTTGGTAGGGATGTCACAAACATTCGATGATGGCAGTGGTGTTGTTCTTTGGTTTAATTAGTATAGGCAGTACTTTGACTCCTCGGATGCATACGGCAGGTTGAAGTTGCATTGACTGTCATGTACCAGGAACTATTTCGTAGCGCACGGTGAAGATGTTCTTCGGTTTGACGTCACGAGTTGCTTAGTTACGAAGTTTTTCTTCGCTTCTGTCGTCGCGCGGAGTAGTACCATTTGTTCAGTTCTTCTCTATAGCGTGTTTCCTTTATCACACGGTGGACACGGGTCTCTGACTGTGGCTGAAAACGGATGTATTTGCACACGCAACAAAATGCGCGAGGACATCATTGAACTTAAACAAAGTTGTCATTGCACGAAAGATTATTGAAAAAAACAAACATAATAAAAAACTCATAAATTCAAAACAAAACTTTTGGTATCATGAGTGAAAAAGAACAACTTTAAAGTGATAACCATAGACAGGAATCACAGTATTAGGCTTGATAACTGTTCAGGCTGCAGCTTCAGTTTACAACTGAAATATTGTTATCGTTCAACAGAATAAGACAAATCATGAGGTTTGACATCTTGCACGGCTACTTTTTGTTTACGGTCATGCATGGTCTAATCCGTGTGTTTTTGGATCGAAAACCGCATGAGCCGAAGGACGTGTGACGTCACGTGTGAAAGGAGGAGGAAGACAGTGTAGGTCCGAGAAATGGCGACTACTACATGATCTCTTTCTCTCAGGGGGTTGACCCGCGCAGTTCCATTGGGATACCTTACAAAAGAACAGAGTCTTCTGGAGTCATCAGTTGTCTTCAATGTAGTGTTCTGACACGTCTTGAGTGTGCTATTTGTGAAAATGGCGGCTAATATGTACAGAGTTGGAGGTAAGTAAATTTGTACCGATCAGGATGGCTGAGAGAGAAACATGCCGCGGACAGGCAGGCACACACATGCACGCTGCGCGGCATGATACACGTTTTAAAAACGAAGGGTGTCGGGCACTTGTATGTGTATCAACTAACTTAGATGATGTCATATAAAATTCATTGCTAAAGAGCACATAACTTTCACAAGAGCTTCACTTTTGTGGATAGTTAGAATGCCATTTCCCCGTTGAAAACGATTAGGCGGAAGGACATTAGTGATGAGGCCTTTCGATCGCTTGAAATTTTTACTGTCGGATAATTCGAAACTTTTTGTTTGTTCTAATTACATTAATGTAAAATGTCCTTCACAACTGAAACTATGATTCATCAGTTAAAGTCACGAAGTTTGTGTTATTTATCCTTTCATACTGTAATTGATCACCTTTTCAATATCGATGCACTATTTTTTTGTCGGCTCTTGAGAAGCATGTGTGTGCTACAGCGGACACAAAGAGAACAGTTGAGGAATCTGTTTTCATTTGTACTTTCCAGATTACGTGTACTTTGAGTCCTCATCAACATCACCGTACACAATCAGAAGAATAGAAGAATTGAATAAGGTGAGTTTGATTTTCCTTTTTTTTTTTTTTTTTTTTTTTTTTTTGTAATTGATATTGATGTTTGATGTAGCAAGTTTGAAATCAGGGAAATGAAAGGGCAAGTAACTAGTTTGAAACTTTTCGTTGTTTTTCAATTTACAAATTAAACTTATGTAATTTTATGTGAAAGTTAAAAATGCTTTGATTCAGGACAGTTTAGTTTAGGCAATTAGTAGTTGTCATTCTTAAATTATTAAATCAGTGAGTTATAACAGTAAGTTGATGAATGTTGAATGAAAAATTATTAAATCAGTGAGAAATAACAATGTTGAATGAAATTGTTACAAATTTTTTTTCATTTTTTTTGTTTTAAGTATGAAACACTTCATTAAGTAGAACTTTCTTGTATCTAAGAATTAAGATAGAAAAATTCCCTCATCAACCCCTAGCTGTGTTTGAATTCTGTAAAATCATATTCTGTCATTGAAATCCCCAGAAGTGAAATGCTGAGAAAGTGTTCCCAGATTTTCCCAAATTCTATTAAATTTGATCATGTTGATCTGAACTCAGAAGTTCTGAAATGCTCAAAATTGAAGGTATGTTGTTTTTTGATTGGAGTTTATTTAAAATGTGTCTCAGTGAATCTGAAAACTGAACATGCTCCACATTTTAAGTTTGTATTTACTGAAGATTGGCACAGTGAAAAAAAAAAAGTTTGTGTTGTTTGGTGTTCCCTGCCTCATTTCATGTTTACTTCTGCAATAAATTTTTTAACGACAGTCCCTTTTTATGTTGAATATTTTACTTTTATTTAGAGAGAGAGAGGGGGGGGGGGGGGGGGGGGGGGGGGGTAGGAGGGGGGGGAGGGGCAGGGTCAGTTGCCAAGCATTGAGATGATACATACATGTGCCAGGGTTGGGAACTGGGAGTGGGAGTTTTTATTAACTAAAGATTGGCACAATGAAAAAAAAAAACCACTGCGTTTGATTGAAATGAATCGATAAGGAAAAAAAAAAAAAGAACGACTGCGCTTGATTGAAATGAATCAGATAAGTTCAGGATGTCGAGATAGGTTTGGCATGGCTACTTTGTGTGCAAAAAGTTCATCACAATTTAAGAAAAAAAAAAGACTTGAAGCAGAGACAGGTAAAAATCTGCTGTGATAGAAAACGGTTTAAAACTATCCGTTTTGTTTCCAGATAAAACTGAAAAAACGTTTAGCTTCTGTGTGCATCAAGAATTAAGTGTATGAAATGCTTTCAGAAAATATTTGGTGATTGCACAGTACCCAGTACTCACTACAATACAATGAAAATTTTGTGCTCTTGTCCATAGAGTGTGATTGAAGAAGCTGCACTCTGTGTGTGTGTGTGTGTGTGTGTGTGTGTGTGTGTGTGTGTGTGTGTGTGTGTGTGTGTGTGTGTGTGTGTGTGTGTGTGTGTGTGTGTGTGTGTGTGTGTGTGTGTGTGTGTGTGTGTGTGTGTGAATCCTTTTTTTTTGTGAGTCAGAAAAAGTATTAATTAAATAAAAAAAAAAGACATGACCAAATGCTTTGGAGTGATTAGTATTATATCTGCAGATGATCAGGATGTGATCAACATTGTGAAAACCCATGGAACTATTATAACTTGGGGTTTTTATCACTGGCTGGAGCCTGCACAGACACTTGATTTTTACTTGTTGAAGACTCGGAAAGCACTTTGGGCTCAAATTATGAAGTATTTTCCAAGATGGGATACCGATTCAGTTTCATTTGAATCATTTTCAAGAGCAGATGGCTTTAGAAGCATTCGATGCGACTCACCCACGTGAATCCCAATATCCTTATCAGAGATGTGCAGGATATATGTGATTTGTGAGCTGTTGATGCTATGACCTATAGTCATGGTTTATATATTACATCCTTTGTCACTGAAAACCCATGAATTTTAATAAACTTTTTCATGAGCCTTGAATCCCTTTAAAAACAAAAATAGTGAGTTTATGAGAGGACGTCTAGAAAACATGTGAAAACTGAGCCTTTGAACTTAAAAAAGATTAGGACAAGAAATAAAAAGTGAAAACCAGTGAGGGTACAACTTGTCAGATATTGTCAAAACTCCTGTTGATGAAACTGCAGATGGTTAACCTGCTTGGAGCCAAGGGAGATAATTTGCAGTGCCCTCCCAAAAAAATTTCTATTTGTAACTAGACAAATTTGAATGATGATGTGATGATGTTTGCCAAGGGTGGGAAAAGGGGGTGGGAGTAGGGGGATGCCTGCCAAAAGGGTACAGTATTTACGGCCCAGGGGTATTGGTGATGTAGAATAGTATAGTATTCCCATAATGGTTCTGGTGATGTTGGGAAAATGGTGACCATATCTTGTCATAGAGGATTAAGTGTCGATGGACCAGGCAATGGAAAAATAATACTCAAGTGTCTTCCACTTTGAAGACAGATGTGAGGGGAAAGTGTATGTCCAAGGAGAGAAGCTCCTATGCATGCCTTTCCTACCAGTGCATGCCAAACAAAAAAATCTTACCGAGAACAGGTTGAAATGGAAAAGTTTCAACCACCTCTCCAGAAGCCTACACAGCCGAAATGAAGACCTGGTGCCAATGCCCTCAACTGACATGGACATGCTTCCCATTTTTGAGGAGCTGGACAGCCTCCTAGTCCTAGAAGAAGTCTCAGTCATCACAGGAACCCTTCACTTGCTGAAAGCTTTGGCACTGGAGATGATTGATGACCAGTACAGCCTCAGTGAGTGGACACACATGTTCACAGATGGATCTTCAAAGGGAGCGGTGAAGGACGGAAGAGCAGGCATCTTTATCAAACACACTGATGGGAGACTGACCTCCAGAGTCTTTACGACTGAAAAAATTTCTCCAACTACAGAGCAGAGTCAGTAGCTCCGCTCAGTGCTGCACAAGTGTTCAGAAAGTCAAACAACCCATGAACTAAAATTGCTTTTTTCACTGACTGCAGAGTTCTGCTGCAGGGACTTCACAGCAACAGACGCAAACAGCAGCTTGCTGTTTTGCAAGACGATGATCTTTCAAGATGATCCACCATTGTACTCCAGTGGATTCCATCCCACTGTGGATCACTGGGAGTGTGAATGAGATGACTGATGCTCTCTGTCCAAGTCAGGCAGCAATGGGACTAGTTCAGCCACTCGATGACCTACAGAGAGGCCAAAAACTATCATCCACAACCAGTAACAAAACCAGTGGAAGAGGAGGCTGGGTGCAGACAGTTGATCCAATCCATAAGCATAAGAGATACCAGCAAACAGTCCTCTTCAGACTGAGAACTGGCCACTGCTGACTGCTGAACCACCTCAGCCAAATCAGTATTGCCCATACAGACGAATGTTTGTGTGACACTGGATCTCAGACCTCAGAACACATCCTCCAACACTGTCCAGCCCATGATGTTCTATGGTGTCAGACCTGGCCAGAAGGTGCAGAACTGCAAATGCAGCTTGGGACAGCTGTCAAGCCATCAAGAAGACTGTAGGATTCATTGTAGTGACAGGATTGAAGATCTAATGCAGCCACAAAAAATAATTGATTGCAGAAGAAGAATACGTGCTACATGAGGAAAAAAAAAAAAAAGGGGGGGGGGGGGGGGGGGGGGGGGGAGTTAGCTCATTCATCCTCTTCCCTCCAATGGAGGGGGGGGGGGGGGGGGTGAATGCTCTGGTGCCACTTGTTTGGATCACCTACATGGCAAGACAGCACTGGGAGTCAATATTGTAGACAACTTCCTCGGCAGATGCTCCATGATCCTCCACACCTTCAGCTGGGCTGTCCTTGAGTCCTTGTGGGATTAGTGCTTCACATCCAAGATGGGCTCATAAGAACATCCTTCAACAAACGTCTCCCTGCCCAAGACCTAGTGGCATGGCCACTGATACACTGTCCATCTTAACATTTAAGCTATTTCCCTTTTTGTGGTCCTCTGTAACGGTGTGTAAGATGATTAGGAAGGTGTGACTTGAGAGATCCTGCCTCATCCTCTTTGTACCGAAATGGCCAGTGTAGTCCTGGTTCTGGACCGAATGTCAGTGTCCCACGTTCCATCCCTGCCATTACCACCATGTTAGGACGTCCTGAAGCAGCCTTGCTCAGGTATTCCTCATGTCGGTTCTGAGCTCTTGACACCGTCATGCGTGGCTCCTGTGCATGCCTTGATGCGGCCACACACAATTTCAGTCTATTACACCACAATCAGGCTTAATCTGTCATGGCACTTAAAGCTGACAGAGGTGCTTCAGTGGAATTATTATTTCTGGCACTTCTGCATGACATCTTTAGGGAACAGAGCCCCATTTTCATATAATTAGTCCATTGATGCAAGTTTTTGGCATGTGTGAGAACAACTGTGTTCTTCCAGCAAGACGAATCACATGGGAAATTTCCTCTCTGGCCTGTCAGCAGCACAGAAGCAGTTGGCCATTTCCAGTAAGCGTTACCAATCAGTCATGTGCACTACTGTTTGCAGACTAGGATGTCCTTCCTTCAAGATAACTTCTGCTCGTAGGAAGGCTCATGAAGAATTGCTCTTGGGAAGGATGTCTCCTCGCCAGGTCCCCTCACTAGATATCTTCCTCTTGACTTTGGAAACTGCCATTTGGGCTGATTTCTAACATTTGACCTGTCTACAGCTGGATCACTTTTTTCCTCTTTCTTGCTTCTGCTCAGCATTACAGGGAGGTTTGCATCCCTGGCAACCTCGGGAACATTGTTCTCCATTAGGACAGATCTGTCACCCTGTGTGTTTCTTGTCGATGTCTTAATTTTTCATCAAGAACCTGCTTCTGTCCCCTTGAGCCATTAGCCGATCAGGCAATTTGCCCTCTTGTTGCTTTAAATTGTGCAAAAAAAAATTGACGTGGTAGAATGTATTATGCCAGAATGGTGAGTATTTCTCACACTCCCAGTCCCTCAAGTATGGCTGTGGTCTTTGTAGAAATAGAGTGTTTGGCTCATGTCATTTGTTAGAGAGTGTGGAGCGTGGTGGCCTGTTTCCCATGGAAATATGGCCAGTTTTCCATCTGCCATAGCTTGCAAGAAGTTGACATAGTAAAATTAAACAAACATGAGAAAAATTCTCCATGTTCAGTGATTATTCTTGCGCACAAATGTGCATCTCTGACGCATAAAATTCACACCTGACGCACTGGAATTAGGCTAGTGCATCACAAAAACATACGAAAATATGCCATGATCCACTGATTTTCTCTTGTATATGCATTACAACTCCAAGCAGCGCATCACGCAAAAGTGCTTTTGTTCTATCCGCCACGATCGAAGTTGTTAGAAATGTAATTTTCCTCAGCATTTTAGAACATTCTGAATCGATGAACAGCTTCTGCTTCAGAACTGTTCTCTACTGAAAACCAACGAGAGGCGTCAAAACAGACTACCCAGTCTATGATAGGACTGTAAGATCACATGATTAGGGCTAAGCATGAGAAGTATGGAAAACTAAATAAAATTCAGCTTGTCAGAATCAAAATCGACTGGTCAGCTGTGGCTTGCGGGTGGTAATCCAGCTAATGGGTCAGAAGTCGAGCATACTCTATAGTCTATGCATGCATCATGAGCGGTTAGGGTAATTAAGATGGCTCTAATACGGACAAATGTGTTGTGCACTATGCAAGAGTGGCCAGACATACATGGTTTCGTCAAAGTTAGGGGAATATTCATCACTTTCCTTTGTCACCAGGCTTTCTATGATCATTGCATTGAAACTGGAATGATGGTTGAGCAAATAAAATTCAGCTTGCAACACTGAAGGAAAGGTGGCTGTGCGGGTGGTGCAGGGTCAAAGTCGAGCATACTGTAGTCTATGCATGATCATGAGCGGTTAGGGTAATTAAGATGGCTCTCTAATACGGACAAATGTGTTGTGCACTATGCAAGAGTGGCCAGACTACATGGTTTCGTCAAAGTGAATATTCATCACTTTCCTTTGTCACCAGGCTTTCTATGATCATTGCATTGAAACTGGAATATGGTTGAGCAATAAATTGCAACACTGAAGGAAAAGGCTTGTGCAGTGGAAATTCTGTGATGATAATCAAAGAGGACATCCTACAAATGAAGTTTCACTGTTAAAATCCTGATTGTGCAGGTTCTCGCATTTCTTCATCAGTTCATGTTATTTGATAATACTACAAAAAAATTCTGTCTCTTTATGTATTTAACTAAGTTTCTGGTGCGTTTTTAGAAGGTGCATTTTAAAGAAATGCGTGAATGTTTTTTTTTTTTTTTTTTTTTTTTTGACTTGAGTTGATTTTAACGCGGGGTGACAGGCCTGATATGGCCCATTGCAGTCGGCTGGGCTATAAGCAACATTACCTTACCTTATTTATTTATGTGTGTGTAAGTCAGTGAGAGCATGTTCATGTGTGTGTGTGTGTGTGTGTGTGTGTGTGTGTGCGCGCGTGTGTGTGCATGCATGCGTATGTGTGTGTGTGTGTGTGTGTGTATGCGTGAGTGTGTGTGTGTGTGTGTGCGCGTGTGTGTATCACTATATTTTCAAGCAGTTATTAATGGTGACCCCTAAATGTTTCTGTGACCCCTGAAAATTGGAAACTAGTTTTTTGCACTAACTTTAAGTCTGACCCCCTTAGTTTAGGAAATGATTATCACTGTTGTTTGAAGTGTGTTATACTTGATTATTTTCAGGCGTATCTAAAGTATTTTAATGCCATCATGTTTTAATGAATAATCAAGTGGAAGATAACAGTGATAAATGTTTGGGAATTTCATTTAGCATGTGTTTTTGAGAAGGTTGAGGTGTATTTTGCATATGTCCATGTTTTCTGACTGGATTACTCTGTTAGAATTCCTTGAATAAGATTGATGTATTTGAATGAATTAATGTATTCAGTATAAAGTTTTGAACACTTACTATGACCCTTTAAGTGTTATTCTTGAATAGGACTGACTTTCATATCAGTGGACCAGATTCAGATTCATTTGACATGCGTTCATCTTTCGAGCTCATGTATTTCACTTTCAGTCAGTGGGTCGTTTTAGCTCCTTGGTCTTTCTAGACTTCATTTTATCAGACTCTTCTTTGAATTATATTCCAAGTTGATTTTGTAAATAAGGGGAAACAAACAAAGGGGAATGCCTGGCATCAACAGCATGGCATACTTTTTTGAAAAACAAAGGGGAATGCCTGATGCCAACAGTATGGCATAGTTTTATTAGTTAAAAACAATGTTTGTAGGTTTACTGAATGCAGTGAATTTCATAGTTCACCGAAGTGGTGTTTATTGTGGGACAGAACTGTTAAATTTCCAGTATTATAAACATTAGCTGCCCGTTCTGCAGAATGTATTTGCCCACATGCTTTTCTGTATGCATTGCAGTTAGCACTTCATCATCATTTTTTTTTCTTTTTTTTTTTTTTTTTTACTTTTTTGGTTTTTTAAGTATTGGAGGGAAATATCAAGGGGGAATGCCAGGAACTGTTTGTAGCCTAATTTTTTCTAGATTTTAAATGCCCAAAGATGTTAATCGCTTAGCTGTCCTGTCCTAGACAGTTTTTGTTGTTTGCTTATTTTTCGGGATGTAATTTTTGTTTAATTAATGGTCTGACATTTCCTTGCTGTGGCATTATTTCCGGTGTGACTGTGAGTTTGACAGCTGTGGGCTGTAAATCTTTCCAGAGCTGTGACACTAGCCCTGAAGAAACCCTTTGTGGTTGGATTAGTATAATGATAAAGAATATAGAAAAAATTTGTCTTTCTCACTCTTTATGTTTAAGAGTTTGGTATTGATGATATGCATTTTCTCCTTATTTTACTTTTATTTGCGTATCACTTTTTTCTTTTCAGACACCAAACGGAAATGTTGAGGCGAAAGTTATGTGTTTCTACCGAAGGAGAGACATCTCCAACTCACTCATTCTCCTTGCGGACAAACATCACAGTGAGTTTGATGAATGTTTTTTTTTTGATGGATGAGTTATCAAATGTATTCATGAATGAACGAAGCTTGAGCTGACAGTATTGGTCCTTGCACTTCAGCTGCCTTTAAATCAAAACATTAAGATTTCACATCTCTAGGCTTGCCTGTCTACTTTGGAGAAACTTCTGGCCATAACCTCAAGCACACTCAGCTCTTGAAATTGTTTGAAACTGTACACCTGTCTGAAATCTGATGGATACAATATAGTTTTTGCTTGGGTTTGTGGTCATGTTGGCATTGAAAGCAATGAAGTAGTTGATTAAAAGTTGTGAAGACTGCGACAAAGAAAGTTGAGCATTTTCCCTAACCCTTACACTGATTTGAAAACCAAAGCTCAGGTTCATATCAAAGAACTCCAATAAGTGGAATGGAATTCTTCCTCTGGCAGTGGGAAAGAAGAAATAGTCTTGTGCAATAAAAGAGTGGTCAGAAAACAGGAAGGTAAAAAACCAGCTGTTAAAAACTGTCGGCCAGAAATCATTCATACTGAGAGAAACAATCTGCCAGAATACTGAGCTGCTTCCACCAGAAATCATTCATACTGAGCTGAGAGAAACAATCTGCCAGAATACTGAGCTGCTTCCACAGTTCAAGGCTTTTGATTCAGCATTGTTGTAGGGGTAGGCTCTATCTTTCTTAGTCACTTTTGGGTATTTTTACTGTACACTTAGGTTCAGGTTGTTAATGCGTAGCAGAATTCACACACACACACACACACACACACACACACACACACACACACACACACACACACACACACACACACACACACACACTCCCAATTTTAGGTTGACCATTAAAAAGCTGGGCTAGCGGTAGATTTACAGGCACACATCCAGTTCGTTCTCCTCTTTTAGAACACATAAACAACGTTATGCATGTATGCATGCATGTACGCACTTGCGCATGCGCATATACACACACTTACACACGCGCACACACACACACAAGAACACACACTCACACACACTCACTCACACGCACGCACGCACGCACGCATGCACGCGCTCACACACACACACACACACACACGCACACTTACAGTTACACATCACACATCACACACACACAAACACATACACAAACACACACACATGTGCACACATACACAGTGAAAGAGAATTGGGTAAGTTGTTACAGAAAGGAAGTATAGAGAATACAATCATTCTGATTAACAGAAAACTAACTTATTTACAGCATTGTGATTTACCAAAAAAATTTGCTGGGGGGTTGTCAGTTTCTTCATGGTGAATTAAAACCAGTCGTTACAAGTTTCTGGATACTTTGTCAGCAAAATTGTTTCACATCTCATTCCTTGGGACAGAATTCAAATTGGCATCAGCACGTGAAGGGCACCCTTATGATCTTGCCCTCACCATCAAAGTGAATAATATGTAAAAAGAGTCTTTTTTCCAGCCTTTCTGGTTAGGTCACTAGCAAATAATAATAATCAGAAAGCTAAGCAAGCCGAAGCTACAGTGACTGAGACGTCCTCTTTTTCTCAGCAAAATTGTCTGTTTTCTGTCGTCGATGTTAGTGGCATTTACTAAGAGTCTTGAGGCCTCAGCCAAGAGTCATTTTTGACAAAGCATGAAATGCTGTTTAGAAGATGTATGATTCAGTGTCTTTTGGGTGCGACCCAGGTGACTTTCAAACTTCAAATGCCGCATTGAATAAGCAGATAGTTGTTCATGCAAGCTTTGATGATGATAAGGATAAACACATGCATAAGAGACTTTTGATAAGGATGAAAGTCTTGCACTCCAGCCCTGCCTGACTCGGAAGAGATTCTGAAACTGATTCCAAAGATATTGATAATCATTCACATCTTTTCACTGCTACAGTATTTCTTTTTGAAGTGTCTGTGGGATGTTTTATCAATCTGTTTATTTATTGAAGAAATATATATATATATTTTTTTTTTACATGAGGGAAAGGGATGGGTGGATGGATACATGCTCATTGCATAGTCTTTGTTTTATGTTGCTGAGAGTGTTAAACATTGTTAAGAATTCAGATCCATCTGAAAACATGTTTTGTGGAAAGACATTGAATTGGGGAAAGCAAAGCAAAGCAAAGCAACCAGAGTCCTCTCCTGTTTCTTACAAGGCTATGATCTGCAGATCGGTGGGCATACAAAAAAAAAAAAACAAACAAACAAACAAACAAAACCCTTGTGTTGACATAAGTTCTTCATTTCTTTTAATGGGAATGCTTAGTAGAACTTTTCTTTCATGTTGTGCCTGTACCCCTGACAAGGTTTTTTGCTTGATTTTGTTTTTGTTGTTGTTAAATGGCAAACATCATAATTCATGTTCTTTTCTGGCAACATACTGCAACAGAGAAAAGGTATGTGATCAGAAGAGTCAGTTGACAGCTTGAAATGGTAGCACTGCAGTCTGGCTGGTATTGGTAGAGCAAAGCACTTGAAGAGATTGAATACTGTCATGTATTATTGTATCATTTTCACACAGTTTCAGACCAGTATTCCTGATTTGGTGAGTGTCCTCTGTGGCAAATTAGTTGTACTGTTTTATTGTTTATGTTAAACTTCATGCTGAAAGAGAGTACTCTTTAAATCCATCTTCAGTCTGTCTGTTTCATCGATCTGTTTTTCTTACCTCACTGGCCAAAGTTGAAGACAGTTGAACTCTATCTGGGGTTTCACATCATGCACCAATGGAGGCATAGTATGTAGTGAAATCATAAAAATGAAGTACACACACAAAAAAAAAAAGAAAGGGGTATTATGCATTAAAGAAAATTAATCAATGTTTGGACATGACTGTTTCAAACTTTCTGCTAGATGTCTCATTATAGATAATAATTATAGTCGAATTGACAAAGATGATCATGCATGAGTTAGAATACACTTACTTCTGCGAAGAGTGCTTTCCCGTTAAATATCTTTGTTCATTAGTCAGCCACTCAGCAAAGGCCCTACATCTACTTACTCAGAAAGAAAAAATGCTGATTGGTCTTACAGTTGCTTCTGATTGGTTCTTACAGTTGCTTTCCTTTGGCATAGAGTTGAAAAAAAAGAAAAAAACTTAAACAAGTTAGAGTACAAGTCAGAGTGAGGCAAACAGAAAAGTGTATTGAAAACTCGGGATCTAACACTAGTTCCAGCCAGAAACAGAAACACAGAATGCATGTTCAAGTGTATTGAAACTCGGGGGCATCTAACACTAGTTCCAGCCACTCGTAGGCACACGCACAGGAATGCATGTTCACATGTACACCCATACATATTTAGGCATACATACATACTCATATGTTTGCGCATGCTCCCTCATGTGCATGCTTGAGCATACTGTCACAAGCCCACAGATCACACATGCATACAAATGCATATGCATGCACCGCATACACTGATACATAAACATGGGCCCACTTACTGACACACACGCACACACACACACATGCACGCATGAAGGCTCGTAAGCACGCACATGCGCGCACACACGCGCACACACATGCACATGCACATGTGCATGCACATGCAGTCACATGCACTTACAACCATAGAACATTAAAAGTGATGCAGACTATGTTATGTAAGTATCCAGTGTCCGACCAGCGCTGTGGGCAAATGTGCAGGTTAGACAGCTGCTAAAATCCTATCCTTGAGACCATTGGCTCCTTTCATCTTAGTTGTTCATTCAGCTGATAATCCTGTGCAGTGTTGTTTCATAGCTTAGCAGATCATGTGATGTAGCTTATGTACCAGTCCACACATACTGACATAGTGACACCTGTTTGATGAAACTCTGTGTGTGTGTGTGTGTGTGTGTGTGTGTGTGTGTGTGTGTGTGTGTGTGTGTGTGTGTGTGCAGTACATTGAAAATGTTTGATGAAAGTGTGTGTGTGTGTGTGTGTGTGTGTGTGTGTGTGCAGTACATTGAAAAGGGGGCATTGTGGGAAAGAGGCAGGGGCAAGGGGAGGGGGTGGGGATAAGGATGGGAAGACATGATGAAGGAGGCAGAGAATTTGGGAGGGGGAACAGACTTGGGTGGGATAGGTGTTAAACAAAGAGTGGGTTAGATGGGAATGGGAGAGGAGAAATACTGATTTTGAGATGATTGTTTTATATGACTTTTATTATTTTAACCTGTTTTACTTCTTTAGTATTAGAGGGGCCTATGTTCAGATAATTAGAGAATTTGCGAAGGAGCTGACAGTCTTGAGTTCGAACTTACTGGGGGGGGGAATGGTGTCACTTTGCTTCATGGGGTGGTGGTGCGGTAAGACATGGTGAATCTCAGACCGTTCTCTGCCCCAATGGGCAGTAAGCTGTGGGAACTTTGACCTTGTTTTTTTTTTTGTTTTTGTTTGTTTTTTTTTTTATAAGATAATTTGACTTAAGGCTTAACTGTTAACATTTGTTTTTAGTTTGTTCTGCATTGATGTATGTTGGTACAACCTAAAGTCCCAAGTTTAATCTGTGAACTGTTTCAGTTGAAAAATGTGATTTTTGTGTGTGTGTGTGTGGGGGGGGGGGGGGGGGGGGGGGGGGGGGGGGGGGGGGGCGCACGTGTTCATGTAGGTCACTGCTGTTACCCTTTGTTCAAGTAACCTGAAAGTAGTGAAGAGTTTTGCTGATTTCATTCATTTAGAGGGGGAAGAGTACACAGCAAATATTTGAAACTTTTGTTTTTTTTTTCAGCCAGATACGAACAAAAATCCCTTTACTTGCATGAGCATACACACATGTAAAGAAGTAACAGGTATTCAGAATTTTGTATTTTTTATTTTCTCAGTCTTTGGAAAAAAAAAAAGGTTTTCAGCCCTGATGATTGCTTTTGTGGTTGGCAGGGCGTAAAGCAGCATGATTTGATTTGATTTCTCACACACACACACTCACACTCACACTCTCTCACTCTCACTCGCTCTCTCCTTCTCTCTCTCTCTCTCTCTCTCTCTCTCTCTTACGCCATGAAAAGGTAGGATACCAGCGCGCTGTGGCGAAGTGGTTAGTGTCGCAGACTCCTGGCTGGAGGGTCGTGGGTTTCGAATCCCATCAGAGTCATGTAGGTTTTTCTGTCCCAACCGGCTCCCACCCAGAGTTGAGTTTGCTGCGGACTCAGTTGGGAAGACTGGGACCACACAGTTGAGTTTCATCCCCTTAATGGATGCGTTTCTGAGAGTGTTGCTCTCAAATTTCCTGACCAACACTGCAGGTGCCTATATCTCTCGGGCCTGGTTGACGCCGGGATACATTATGAAAAGAAGCGTAGAGTACAGCCCTGTCATGTACTGATGTAGTCTCAGACCGAAATGGAAATCCGTAGCATCATCTTAATCATCCTCATTCTCATCGATCAGCATTAAAAAAAAAAAGTCTCAAATTCTGTGGCCCTTCATGCTCTGCTGTCATGGTGACCTCAATTTCGATGTCCTCTCTATGTCTGTGGTCTTGGTTTGGTTCTGTCGGGTCACCGGTATCAGCGAGTCCATGGGGGCTATCGTTGGATGGACATGGTGGCGCCCTCCAGAGGCCGAGGGAGAGCTCACTCATGCTGGCTATGTGACTAAGCAAATATTGTCATCAGTAGGGGGCTTAGTAGGTGGTGTCCTGCATATGTTAGATCAGAACAGGTGCCACTGAACACCACCGAAGTGACTCAGCAGTAGTGCAGTGTCTCCCCCGGTGGGTTGCCTCTTGATGACTTGACATCGATGGCTCCCTGTGGATTGCCGTGCCGGGGTTGCGTCAGGGCCGACTGGGCTGTGGCTGTGGACGGGGGTGTCAGAACGAGCGGCGTGGGTGCTTTGCCTCTGAGGTGGCGCAGAGGCTGGGACAGAAAAAAAAAAAAAGAAAAAAAGAGAAAAAAAGAAAAAAGAAAAGAAAAAAGGGTAGGATGTTGAAAACTAACTTGTTTATTTGACGTCCCGAAATTCTCAAATGACCAATGGATTTTATGACAAAGGGTCAAACTCAAAGTGACCTTCCAGAATTCTAGGTCAATGGGAAACATTGTTGGATGACAAGTGCAGGGTCAGCCTTTGATGCTTCATGCCCAGTCCCCCTCAGAGTTTGAGGACTGCTTTTTAATCATAGGTTGGCTTGCACAGTATGGTAGTTCGTTGGTGTGGTGTGTCAGTACTCGGCACCAAGACAGAGACTGGAATGCCAGAGACCTTTTGTTAAAAATACTGTAGTTGAAGATGAGTGTTGTCATTTGTATTCAAGGACTTGTTTTTGATGGCTCATCTCATCTGTCTCAGTCTGTCTTCAC
>JADBJO010003062.1:27500-92500 GCA_016801955.1 Conus betulinus | reverse complement strand
GTTGTTCATCCTTTTCTCCTCAAGACCTTCCTTCCCTCCCCGTTTATCCTTTGTTTGTTCATCCTTTTCCTCCCTTCCCTCCCTGTTCGCTGTTTATCCTTTTGTTGTTATCCTTTTCCTCAAGATCCTTTTCCTCAAGACCTCCTTCCCTCCCTGTTCGCCGTTTCATTTGTTGTTCTTTTCCTCCCTCTCCCCGTTCCCTGTGTCACCCCCCCCCCCCCCCCCCCCCCCCCCCCCCCGAAAAAATGCATACATATGTGTATCTGTGTTGTGTTTTGTCTTTAGTTTTACTTCAGTGGATGGCCCTTGAAAAAAAGAAAATGTTTGGGGGTCACGGCTAGCAACCATGGACTTCTCACTAATGATTCGCACACTCATTCTCTCTCACTGTGACTGAAATGTTTATAGTCTTAACTAATAAGGTCATAAACTTCTGTTGGTTTGTTAATCAAATTTCATAATTGCTTGTAAGAAAGTGGGCCATAAGTTCTACAGACCTCTAGGATGAATCCTCAACTAAGGGCAGTAGTGACCACACAGATGTCGCTCTGCGTGGACAAGTGTAAACAAGGTTATTTCTTTCTCTTCTTAGAAAAGGGTGGTCGAAGATCTGTTCAACAGTATTGTTATTTTCCACTGAGCATGATCAAGTTGAAGTTGTTGTTTATGGAAAATGATGATGTATGAAATGATAGTCATATTTTTTGTGAAATATTAAGTCTTTTCAGTGAAACAAACACTAACATTTCATGTGTTCTGTATGCAATTGAAAAAAGAAAAAAGAAAAAAGCACACAGGAAGTAACTCTTTCAGTCTTTACCCACTAGTAGTAATTACTTCCCTTGGTGGAGGAAGTTTTCATTCATGACCTGTATTGTTTACATAGTGTGTAAAACCATCAACAAAAAAAAAAAAAAAAGAACAAAACAAAACAAAACAAACAAAAACAAACAAAAAAAAATGAGTGTCCTTCCCTCCTTCTTCCTATAAAAACGTCACTTTTTGGGAGTTTGGTGTGTGACAAGATCACAAGGGCAGATCCAAGATCTTTTGCCCTTGGGGACCTGTGGTCTTCTACTACTGTTTATTGGATTAAACTGATGTTGCATGACAGTCCACATGTACATACACACACACACACCCACACACACACACATACACACCACACACACTCACTCACACACACACACACACACACACACACACACACACACACACACACACACACACACACTCACTCATGCTCAGAAACATGGGCCCATGGGTGCATGCATTACTAGAAGCCAGGATTGAGTCTAGTGATGTAGATTCATGCAGACCACTCCCTGAAGAAAAAAGGTCTGTGACTAGTGTGAGATTGAATCAAGCTTTCCAGTCCTTTGGTTTCCAGGTGAGATTTCAAAGCGGCACATGCGTCCATGCATGTGCGGACACACGCTAACACAAGTGGTGCTAATGCTCATGAATATGATTGATTTCACATTTGAATAATCTTTTTTAACTGTTCTTGTTAAGGTCTTATTATTCTTTCTTTCTGGTGTGTGTGTGTGTGTGTGTGTGTGTGTGTGTGTGTGTGTGTGTGAAGCTAATTCATTGCCACTCAAGCAGCTACCAATGACCAGTTTGCAGTTAGAAAGTGAGTATGAGAGCAGCTATCTCCAAGTGCCATGGATTAGAATGTTCAAGTGGCTTTACATGTCATATTTTCTTGCTGTAATTTAACACTATGAGTGCAGTATTATGGATTCACACACTTCCATACAATATCTACAGAGTAAATAAACAAATAAATAGATAAATAAATGAAAAGAAATAAAGGAAAATTTTGTGATAAATAAAGAAAGAAACATTACAAAAGGCCATTGCAATCAGGATATAAACCTTTCAATTACAAAGAAGATTTTCAGTTTGGAACTACACACGTAAATACTTCTGTCTGCATGAATTATCACTGACTGATGTGGGGGGGGGGGGGGGGGGGGGGGGGGGGGGGGGGGGGGGGCAGCAATGACTAATTACCAACAAACTATATTATGAGCTAATGAAACGCGAAGTAGCAAACAGACTGACTGTCTAACCATCCAACAAACTATCTAAACAGATCATAAGTAGCTGACGTGTTATATGAAATTGATTGGAAATGACAGACCTCATTCTATTACCTCTACATCAGTCTTTTTATTTTGAAGCGTGTGTAAAAAAAAGCACCCCTACCTGGGCATCCAACTGTCTGTGGTCAGCCTCAGGTAGAATAACCACATTGCCAAGACTGCAAGATAGCAAGTGCAAAAAGCACCCCTACCTGGGCATCCAACTGTCTGTGGTCAGCCTCAGGTAGAATAACCACATTGCCAAGACTGCGAAGATAGCAAGTGCCAACCTTGGCATCTTCAGTCACCCTACCAGCTGCAAGCTCATTGCATACATGTTGCTAGTCCACTCAGTCCTTGAGTATGATGCCATCTTATGGGACATCCCTCCATTAGAGCAAGTACAGAGATCCAGCATGTTTCATCACAAGGTGATACAAATAGTGCATCTGTGACAGCATGCAAAGGATCTTGCAAAAGCTATGCCTTCCTATGCTCCAGGACGGCAGAAAACAACTAAGTCTTATTTTCTTTTTTGAAAGTGATTGAGGGGCCAACTGTACCTTCTGACTGCTTTTTGACACCTCAAAGGCAAGCCAGACGGATCCCGCACAAGTAAGAACAGTCGTTTGATGTTAAATAACGCCATAGATGATTATAGAAGTAACAACAGCAGATGCTTTATTACCAAGCCTGAAACTGCACTCTGAATCTGTCACCCGCCTCTGGACACAAAAACTTGGAGCTGGCCATTCACCATCAGTAGTTCAGCTGAGTCTCCGTTCCCTACCCATCCCCCTTCCCGCTCCACATAATGCCAGTCATCTAGATTCAGTGGCACAAAGATACAGGTGCTGCGGGTTACAGAATGCATTGATGAAAAACAGTTTCCAAACATTTACCAGTTTTTCAGAAGTTAGATGAGGAATAGTCCATCAGTTTATAGGTTCTCTTGTCAGGTTCAGTATATTGATTCGTTTTATGCAGTGAAAAGAAAATTATTATCTTTTTACTATCTGGTTCTGTGTCATCTCGGTGATTTCCAGTCACACAATCAGTCTCCCTCATGTACAGGTTCCCTCAGCTTCTTTCCCTGTTACAGTCCCAACAGTATAGTCCATAAGGTGCATTCAAGATACGTCATTATGGGACAGCCTACCAGAGGAGAGACTGCACTGCCGCTGTGTCACTTTGGTGGGTTATTGGTGGATAGTCTTATCCATCATATGCAGGGCACCACATACTGAATCCCCTATTGACAGCTGTAATTGCTTCATCACTGAGCCAGAGTGAGTTAGGTTGGACTTTTCAATTTTTTTTTTTTTTTTTTGGTGTTGATCTAAGATGGCAAGCTGTTGCGGTGCTGTTTTACAGAGTTTGTCTGGGGAAAAGTAAGAAATTCACCTCTCATCCATCAAACATGAAGTTGGTAAAAGTCCACTGAACAAATAAATTCACCTTGATATTTGATAGGTAAGAGGGAGAGCAATGGGATAGGGGAGGAGTTAGAGCAACTGGTGTGTGTGTGTGTGTGTGTGTGTGTGTGTGTGTATGTGTGTGTGTGTTGTTGTTGTTGTTGTTGTTGTTGTTGCTGTTGTTGTTGTTGTATCCTGGCTAAAAGACTTCAGGGATCATCTTCAGAGATCATCCGAACAGCCGAAGTACTTGAACACTGTGGTGCATGCATCAGTTAGGGATGAGAACATTACGTGTGTGACCGTTTTTGATTACCCACCACATGGGCAGCCATACTTCGACTTTGGGGATTTTGGAGACTGATAATGTTATGCTAGGAGTTTGTCACAACTGAAGACAATCCCTGCATAACTATACAGAGAATAACATTTTGATGTAGCCTTGGTGTTCAAGCCTATTGGCCTGACACAAGGGGTGTGTGTGTGTGTGTGTGTGTTTCTGTTGAATCATACTGAGAAATAGTTGGTAGAATTGTTTCAGTAACTGTATATTATATAATGTATTATATAATATTATATAATAGGAAATACTTAACCTTTTTTTTGTCTTTTTTACAGTCACATGATACATTCTGGGATTTGAAGCGATCTGAAGGCACCGTCTGTTTGCCTAAACTATGACATGGAAAGAGGTGTATGCAATAGAAACGCTTGTTTGAAAACTAAAGAAGGCACCCACATGATTTATAATACCTGGAAGTACCCACCTCCATTGCCACCTCACCCTCCTCCTGATTTTTGAAGAATTAGGAAAAAGCCTAATTCCGTAGAAAAGAATACAGCAGAAATGAACAGCAAAATAATTAAGTTACCAGAGAAGTAATAATCACACAGAAAAAAAAAAATAGCTGTGGCACAAAGTCAGTGTCAGTTTCGAAAGTATATCTGTACTGCTGAATTTGTTTCCAGCCCAAATAGCACTTGCCACACAAGTGTATTTAGATCCCCCCCTCTTCCTTCCTGCGCCCCCCACCCACCCCTGCCCCTCCCCCTCCTCCCCCCTCTGTCTGTCTGTCTCTTTCTCTCTCAGGATCTTTCTAGTCCTTTTTTCTTCCCCACCCCCTTCCGCCTACTGCCCTGTCCTCCCCACTTTCTTGCCCCCATGTTAGACTGATCTGAAAGGAATAAAGTATCCATGCCTGTTTTGATTTTGTGCTCCAATGGTATCAAATGATGAGAGACCTTCACATTTAATTTGGCTCAGTTCTTGTACATTTGTAATTTTTCACCCAAGGGAAAGAAATAAAACCTTGAAGAACAAACCAGCTCTGAACCAATTTGTATGGACTGTTCCTGCTACATCTGCAAGTATTGTCAATGTCCTTTGTTGATTTTGAAACTGTGGCCCTGTGTGTGTGAATTCTCTCTCTCTCTCTCTCTCTCTCTCTCTCTCTCTCACATGTGTTATCCCCCATGGCATTCGCTCATGAGGAGTTTATTTGTGGCTGTTATCAAAGTGCTTGTTATGGAAGCAGCCAAAGATATGGTCATATTTTTCAGGTGACATGAAGTCATTAGGGTAATGTGATGAGGGCTTTGGCAGTGAGAAATCTCCCA
This sequence comes from Conus betulinus, assembly GCA_016801955.1. Lineage (NCBI taxonomy): Eukaryota > Metazoa > Mollusca > Gastropoda > Neogastropoda > Conidae > Conus > Conus betulinus. The sequence goes on along the minus strand of JADBJO010003062.1, from coordinate 87,378 downwards.
CAGCCCTCAGAGATCAGTCCTGCAGAGCCGGGTTGACATATTGTTCCCAGTTCACTCCATCAGTTTGTATTGTCCATCCAGGAGTTCTTCGATCTGCTCCTGCATTGTTATCCTTTTGCTGTGTCCCATGAGGTGGTCTTAAGGAATTAAGGTGGTATGCAGGTATATGATTCAAATATTGCTTCATGTCCTGCATCTGAATAGTATTCATCTTAGGTAGAGGAGACACCATGTGAAGATGTGCTGTGGACTGGTTTTGGACTAGAAAACAGCCAGAAGCTTCTCTTCAAATACACTGTTAAAATGTAGATTTTTGTATGCAATTAATTGAAAAAAATTTGCAGGAGACATTTTGCGATGGCACTACAGCAGTGTCCTGCTGCTGTACTTAATGTGCTGGTGCACTGATGCATGTGCACACGCGCATGTGCGCGCACACACACATCCACACACACACACACACACACACACACACACACACACACACACACACACACACACACACACACACACACACGCCGATGCATGCAGGTGTGCATGCAGGTGGGCACATGTGGATGCGCATGCACTCACACAGACACATACTCACACACACAAGCACACAAACATACAGGCACATACACCATACACGCATGCACCCACGCATGATGCATGCACTCTCACATCACTCACTCTCATTCTTTCACTCTCAAACACACACACTCACGCACACACACGCGCGCACACACACACACACACACACACACACACACACACACACACACACACACACACACACACACTTGGCACTTATTGCCACAACTTCAAACAGGATAAAAGACTTGAAGATCATTCACATTTCAAGGTGATGGTGCACAGCTGCAGCTCCCCAGTGCAGATGGAGATGCACTCCTGCGTCCTGCGAGAGAATACGTATGAGTGTGCCAGAAGCCAGAAATTCAGGCCAGTGGGAGTCAGTTCAGGCAATGGTTGCTTGAATAAGATACTTTGTGATAAAAATTCCTTTCTTACACTAGGCCTCGATGGGTTACACCGAAGTTACGAAGATCTGGACTGCATTTCACAGTTGTGAGATTGTTATATTCTGACAGTTTGGTAGATGGATGGGTTTTCTTGAATTCTTTTAAGCATGGCTAGAGTTCATTTTAATATGGCTTGTGTATCTATGGATTGGCTTGCATGTAGATGGTGGTTCAGTGGATTAGGTTTGTGAATGACTTCAGGCTGTGTTTTAAGATAAAATCTTACAAGTGTGTCTCTGTAAATCATGTTGTGAACCAGCTTTGTCAACTTTCAGTTTGACATTACCATTATCACACCTCTCATGCCAAGGTGCTCAATTTGGATCCACATTCAGAATACAACTTTGTTTGTCAAAGACAAACAAATCCACCCAAGCTTAGCAATATCTTCTGGTTGTTCCTTTGGACAGCTCTTCTTTCCCCCTCCCTCGCTGTCTCTTTCCAGTTCCCTTCTTCATCCTTCTCATTCTCCCTCTTTCTCTTCCTCAATTTCTCTCTCTCTCTCTCTCCTCTTCTGTCTGTCTGCCAGTTCTCTCTCTGAACCTCCCTCCATCTCTCTCTCCCTCCCTTTTGCCCTCCACCCCCCATGACTGTCTCTGTGTGTTGTGTGTATAAATTTGTCTTGTGTGTATATTTCAAAGCTCTGTGTAAGCAGAAACCTGAGTGACCCCAAGTATTATGAAAGTGTTCTCTCTGATGATCTGTGCGCTCTCTTTGGTGATCATGTCTGCATTTTTTTATTTGTATCGCTGTGTGCAGGTAACCAGATGGAAGATGACCAGGAACGAAAAGGCACCGGCTCTGCATCATCATGTGAGTGTTGGTTAATATGGTTCTGTGCCCCCCTCCCCTCCCCCATTCCTTTGTCCTCTTCCTACTGAAACTGTAGTAGCACATATGTGTTCTGTGTGTGTGTGAGTGGGTCTCTCTGTGTGTGTGTGTGTGGGGGGGGGGGGGGGGGGGGGGGGGGGGGGGGGGGGGGGGGCTGCCCTTTCTTTAATTTCATGCACAATCAGTGAAATTGTTCCCATGCCACTCACTTCTTTCTTTCTTGCCATGTCTGTCTGTTTTTTGTTTTTGTTTTTTTTTTTTGCTTTCTGATCTTCTGTGCATCCACAGCGACATTACACCACACATTTGTTTTTGCACCAGCATAAACATCAGCACCAGGGTTTCTGTTTGTCATATTTCCGGCAGGGAAGCAGTCAGTACCAGGTAGTAGACACGAAGCAGCTCTGTGAAAGAGACACTGCACTTTCGTGGAGTTACTGCAGTAGTGTTCAGAAGCTATCTATAATTTCAGGTTATTGTTGAGTTGCCTACTGAAGGAAACTGCATTGCTATTAAATCACTTCAGTGATGGTTAAAGATGATGTTTTGAGAAATGTTACCCCTGCCTCTCCTCCTCCCTTTTTTTTTTTTTTTTTTTTTTTTTTTTTCTGTAAAAGTGAACAGTTCAGTTCGACATTATTTTATGAATATTTACAACTATGGAAATTTGCCAGTATCAGTGAGAAAAAAAAAAAAAAAAGAGGCTATGAAGAAAATAGGATGAAGGGAATGAAATGCCCTGTTGGTCAGGTTTAGATGTTCATCCCCACTTCATGATTAATATTAGCACAGGTTTGGTTTTAAACATTCATCCCACTTCATGATTAATATTAGCACAGGTTTGGTTTTAAACATTCATCCCACTTCATGATTAATATTAGCACAGGTTTGGTTTTAAATGTTCACCCCACTTCGTGATTAATATTAGCACACAAAAACTCCTCTCTCTCTCTCTCTCTCTGTCTCTGTCTCTGTCTTTGCCTCAGTGTCTCTCTCTCTCTCCCTGACAACAATACATACATACAGTGATAACTCTCAGAAACATTCTGTCTCTCATTTTCTCTTTTTTTGTCCTTGTCTTTCTTACTCACACTCAAAAGTTACAGGGAAGTTTGTTGATTACCTTAACGCTTTATCTTCCACAATGAAAAGCAGCCAAGTTCAAAATCTAGACCAGATGTGCCACAGATTACTAAAAAAAAAGGTGTTAGCATTGCCCCTGAAATGTGAAGTTTCAGGAAGTGTTTTGTTTTTGGTGATGTTCACTTTTCCAGGAAGAAGAAAACTATCAAGGAAGGATGATATGTAACTGGAAATGATATGCTAACTGTACATTGAGGCTTTGTCAGTTTGTTGCTTACATGTATCAATTGTTTTATTTTCAATACTTAAACTTCATTGTTTCATCTTCAGTACTTACACCATGCAACATTGAGTGTATGCCAATGCATGCATGCGTGTGTGTGTGTGTGTGTGTGTGTGTGTGTGTGTGTGTGTGTGTGTGTGTGTGCACATTTTTATGTGTGTGTGTGAATATTAGATGAATGATGTGTGAGTGTGTGTTAGTGAGAGAGAGAGAGAGAGAGAGAGAGAGTGTGTGTGTGTGTGTGTGTGTGTGTGTGTGTGTGACTCTGCTTGTGTAAGACTCCTCTGTGTGTGTGTGTGTGTGTGTGTGTGTGTGTGTGTGTGTGAGAGAGTGATAGATGCTGCTAAGTATCCACATTTGTCATGTTTCATACTTGCATTATGTAGTGTCTAGCAGTGAAAGAAAGAAAGCATCTCTTGCTTTATTGCTGACTTATTATCTCACAAAAAAAATTCATTGCTTCCATGGTTTCAGCACCGACGCCAGATGCCCAGAACGGTACAGAAAACAGCAACGGCAGTGCCAACAGTAACAGCAGTGGGAATGGCAATGGCAATGACAATGGCAACAATAGCATCAACAACAATAACAATAATGTCATCAGCAGCAACAGTAACAGCAACAGCAACCCTGCCACAGAGGAGGGGGAGCCGAAGCCGTTCTGTGATATACCAGAGAAACAGAGACATCAGCTGAAGCACAGAGAACTGTTTTTATCTCGACAGGTGGAAACCTTGCCTGCCACACACATACGTGGCAAGTGTGTGGTCACTTTACTCAACGAGACAGAAAACCTCATGTCCTACTTGAACAAAGAGGTCAGTTGGCCATCTGATGAGGATGTCATGTTTAGAAAGAAAGAACTGTAACTTTGTAATGTGCTTTTTTTTTTTTTTTTTATATTGCCCATATTTTCAGAGCAGTAGACTTTTTTTTTTTTTCCCATTCCATTACATTCTTTACAAGACTCAAGTACCGAAAAAAGAAATTTCAGAGAAACAAATTTCATTTTTGATACTTTAAAAGAATCAGGTACTGGGGGAAAAGAAGGAAAAGACGCTTGGACTCAAAACAGACCCACCCGAAAAGTTGTTCATTTGATACATAGATATGATTTGTGTACAACCATGTTAGAAAGAAAGAAAAAATATTTCAGTGTATGCCACAAAATAGCATGTCCATTGTAATTGAAGTAATGAATGGGTGAAAGTTCATTGTCTGAAGATGGGTATATCAGCTATCATACTTGAGGATTTTGCATGGATAGGGTGAAAAATGGTGAGGAAGACATATTAAAACAATCGGATGATATATCATTTTAAGTTTTAGTGAGACTCATACAGAGACCACATAACAAATGAACTGTGAAAGAGGTGATCATTTTTAAGTTATATTTACTCAAAATACAAATACATTTACTCAAAATACAAAGGTAGATTTACAGATCTTGAGGACTGTGTTGATGGTGTGGACTTCCCTTTGCATCATAATACCTTTTTTTTTTTTTCTTAGATACAGGGCGACATTTATTTCTATTGTCAGTCACATTTCAATCCTTTTTATGTGTGTAGCTATTCATTTTTGGAACCCCACCTGTCATTATTATATGGACTGCTAGTGCACAGTCCAGTTTAGAGTGTATTCTTTCGGCTCAAGGGTATCAGTTGTTCCCGTGTGCACATCGTTATTTGGTTCCAGCACAGGCATTATATACTTAGGTTTGATATGCTGAAGCTTGATCACAGTGTCAGTTGCATGTTCTAGTCTGTTAGGTGTACTGCATGCATCAAGAAACATGTACTTTTCTGTTGACAGATACAAGCATAAAAGGCATCAGTTGTGCAGACTTCGTGCTGCCATTAATGATGACACTGCTGGTGATAGTGCTGATGTGCTAGTGCTGTTCATATGCTTCAGATTTACCCAAAAGCAGTCACACACATACACTCACCCCCACCAACCCCCTTCACCTCATCTCCTTCCTTCCTGCCCCCCCCCCCCCCCCCCCCCCCCCCCTCGACTTCGACTTCCTCCCAAGAGAAAAGAAAATCCAAACAAAGAAAAAACACTCAGAACTCTATGAAAACTGCTTCTGAGCTTGGAATTAATTCATGGTTAAAAAATGCAGAAAACCAAATGATCAGTTCTTAATGCAGTCTTAAAGGATGTAATGATACAGACTTTTGAAGTCGGAGTAGAAGATGATCAGAATATAAATCGTCTATGCATTCATAAACCATAGACTTCAATAGGCAGGGCATGCCATAATTATGTATGAATGAGACTACTTGTAAAGAACCAAGGGGTGCAACCTGTATTCCATGTGTCGTGGACTTGAAACATCAAAGCATTTGTCATTTCAGTTGCTTACGAGGTTGCATTTTGGATTGTAGATGGTACAGTTTGAACTTGATTTTGGAAGCTCTGAGGGGTCATATGTAGTTTATTTAGGTTTTGTGCTCCAAAAGAGGCTTTTAATTTTTATGGGTTCTAAGGTAAGGATGAACTGCATGCAGAAAACCACCAATAAGACATTAAGAGTGAATAACTATTGATGTTGCTTGAGAAAAAAAGATAATGGCAATATATGTCATGTGAGAAAAGATGTCCACCAACCTTTAGGCAATGTTTATCTTATTGTATCGCTTTTCATCTGTGCCTCGTTTTTATTTATAGTTTTCCTCAATAGGCTGTGTATACAGGACAACAAGGCATGCTGGCATACATTGCCAGCTGTCAAAAAAATACATTTTATTTAGATTTCCTTTTACCATATTTTTGATGGAATCATGTTCTGTGTTTACTTTTAGATCCTAGATTGTGGCATAAGGGATTTTTGTTTATATCTGATATGGTATTTTTAACACAAAACACAAAAGAGCTTAGAACATGGAATGTCCAACTTGTTCATGTCAGACAATAAATAACTTTTTTTCTCATGCCACAGCAGAATTGTATATATTGGCTTTAAGGCATTTAACAGCATGCTGAGTACAAAGTTCATGCTTTTTCCTTTTTTTTGATCAAAGAAGAGTAGGCTATTATATTTACATTATGAGGTATACAATAGAAAAAAAGAAAAAGAAAGAAAAGTGCTGATAGGTAAAGAAGAATTTGTTAGGCAGTGTATATTGAGAAAGAAACTTGAAAAAAAATATCTGAGGCAGCAAAAGCAGTTTTGATGTTTTTTTGTTTTTTTTTTCAATTATTGATATTGATACATGAGCTGGCATATGGATCCACTGAATTCTGTAGAGCTTTTGTAACAAGCAACAAGGCTGTTGACCTGTTGGTGATAGCAAGGGTGGAACTGATGACCCAGGTGGTGTTTTGTCTGGCAGGACACATTTTTCTATTCCCTGGTGTATGACCCTCAGCAGAAAACGTTGTTAGCAGACAAAGGGGAGATCAGGGTGGGCTCCAAGTTCCAAGCAGAGGTCACAGCTTTACTGAAGGAAGGTCAGTGCCTGCAAATTGTGTGAAATGTGGCATTGTAATGTGTGTTAGGCTCGTGTACCCATATTTGTGTGTGTGTGTGTGTGTGTGTGTGTGTGTGTGTGTGTGTGTGTGTGTGTGTGCATGCGTGCACATTTGTATAATGTATGCATGCCTCTGTGGGTTTGTGATTCTAGAGTATGTGTGCATGAAAGAGAGACTTGACTTTGAATGTTTATGTGTTTTTATATACACAATGGGTGTGTCTGCATGTGTAAATGTGAGGACTTGACAAGCAGCGTTAGGAATTCATAAAAAGTTAGCAAACATGACTCCAATATTCACAGTAGTAGGGGGATGGGGTAGGGGGGACTTTGAGTCAGTAAGAAATTCCCGCTGTTAAGAGATTTCCTTTTTTTTTTTTTTCCTCCCCTCTTTCCTTTCCACTCCCCATGCCCCCTTCCTACTTTCCACATATCACTGCCCTTCCTCCCTTTGTCATTAGCTGCCATGCTGAGGACCTTTAAGTTTGAGTCAATGAGAAAGCCTTCCTCGAACAGATTACCCTTCTCTCCTGTCCCTTGCCTCCCCCTCCTTCCCTCCCTCCTCCTCATCATTGTCCCTTTCCCTTGCTTTTCCCACCTTCCGTCATTTGAGTTAGACAACTCTCCTCCAAGGAATTGCCTCCTCCTCTCTGTCCAGTATGTTTGGGACCTTTGAGTCGGTTAAAAAAAAAAACCCTCTCTGCCCCGGTTGACCCCCACCCCCCCCCCCCCCCACCCCCACCACCTACCTCGGCTCCACAGCGTATTTGGGCGCCTTTTGAGCCGATTAACAAATCAAATCTAAAATGAAGAAATACCCTCCCTGCTCATCCCCTCCACATCCTGTCTCGCTCTTATACTTCATATATGTATATATATTTTTTTTTATTGGTAATTTGATTTAAACAGTTGTTTCATTAGGGCGAGAAATGACCCTGTCTAGATCCCTTGTCATTACATTGACCTTTCAGTGCTTCAGACGGTGCTTGGAATAGTCTCAAATAGCAACAACAAGAAAAGGGGAAGAAAGAGGGGGAGGAAAAAAGAAGAAGAGCAAGGGGGAAAAAGTTCTCTCAATATTTGTGGGTCGCAGGTGAAGTTGATGAGCGGAATGAGCAGACGTTAGAGACATTGGAGTGGAGCCCAGACAACAACCTGAGCAAGAAGGAAATCGACCAGTTCCTGGTCATAGCCCGCTCTGTGGGTACCTTCGCCCGAGCCCTTGACTGCACCAGCACAGTGCGACAGCCCAGTCTACACATGAGTGCGGCTGCTGCTGCCTCCAGAGATATCACATTGGTCAGTTAGTTTGTTTGTTTGTTGGGGTGCGCATTGCATTTATCCAACACTGGTTTATTTGAATCTTTAGGTCATGGTCTTCGGAAGATATTGGATATATGATATTCAGAATGAGAGAGTTTTCCGACCCATAGTTTTGGATTATGGCATTCTGATTGAGAGACTGGTTTTTGAATGAGAGTTGGGGATCATGGCATTCTGGAAGACCGATTGGTTGTCTGAACATGAGTTTGGAATATCGCATACTGAATGAGAGATTGTTTCCTGAAAGAGAGTTTAGGATTATGGCATTCTGAATGATAAATTATTTTCTGAAACATAGTTTGGGATTGTGGTGGTCTAAATGGAAGTTAGTCATGTGAACAAAATACTGTGATTATGGTTATCTGGTTGATGGTAGTCTGGTTGAGATGTTGAGAGATTGTTACTTGAATAAAATATTGGGATTATAGTCGTCTGGGTTATCGTCAGTTGAATGAAAGATTGTTTTCATGAGATTGAATTTAAGGCTTCTGAGTGAGAGATTGTTTTCTGAAAGAGAGATTGTTTTCAGTTTGAGAGATGGTCCTGTAAGCAGGTGATTAAGAGTGTATATCAAACGCAGGGCTTTATGGCCACAAATAAATGGAGATGGGAGGTTTTTATGGCCTTGTCAGTCTGGACTGGATTTGTTCATTGTTTTTATTGAGAGAGGATGATCTGAGTGGTGAATTGCCTGTATAATGTGAGAGAAAATTAAGCAAAGAAGAGGGAATGATGGGTAGATTAATCAGAGAAGATTTTGAAGAAATCCCATGTTTTTTCCAGATTGACTAACTGCTCATTCTTTTAATATTACATTTGAACCAGTGTGATCTATACATCTGTTCTGACTGATGTGACAGCAGTTTTGTATTATGTCAACAGAAGTGTTGAAATATAGAAGGTAGTTCTAAATTCAGCTTTGACTTGAAAAACACTTATTTTGCTAGAGTGAAAAATAAGTGTCTTCTTATGCACACAGTTGAAATCTTAATTCATCGGTTGATATTGTTCAGCAGAGGAAAAGTCAGGGATATTGTTTTTAACAAAAGATGTCATGCGCCACTGCAGAAATCCTGATGTGAAATAACCTTTGAAATGTCCTTGGAATGCAGTGCAAATGGTAGGCTTCATATTGATTGTGAACATTTTGGGTGGAGAAAATGACCAGAGTATTGTGTTTGTTACACAGTTCCATGCCATGAACACCCTCCACAAACACGCTACGAGTGTTCCAAAGCACTGCGCAGCTTGGTGCCCGACGGGGGCCCAGTGTTGTGCAGGGATGAGATGGAGGAGTGGTCTGCCTCTGAGGCCAACCTCTTGAGGAGGCCTTGGATAAATATGGCAAAGACTTCAACGACATAGGCAGGACTTTGTGAGTGGAGATTTTCCTTTGACTTTGTGTGCTTGTTTTTGCTTGTGTCTGAGTGTGTTGATATGTGTGTCTGTGCGTGCAGGTGTCTTTGTGTGTGTGGGTGTTTGAAGCATGTGTGTTTGAAGCTTAACTATGACATCTCTCTCTCTCTCTCATAATTTTCTGCTCTACAACAAAAAGAAATGTATGTGTGTTAGAGAGCATTTGCATACTTACAGCTAGAAGAGTTGATAACGGCATTTTTAGTTCAAAGTAGATCCTGAGACGTAGCTTTGCTTGAAGTGATCATTGAGCAATGTGTTGAATGTTATGTTTACCCTGTTAAGCCCTGACAATGCAAAAAAAAAAAAAAAAAAAGAAAGAAATGGATGGACGTCATCGTTATTGCTGATTTTAGATAATATAAGTAAACCTCTTGGAGATAAAGACAAGATCTTAAATGAGAAATAAATTTGATATCCATAAATAAAGGAAAATGTTCAGGAAACAAGAAATAAATAGAGTAAAACAAACAAAGTGAAAACTATTCCAGAAACAACAGATCAGTGTAGTATCCATAAACAAAAACTGCCCCAGAAACAAAAGTCTGTTGGTGAGTGTAGTCTTAATTAGGAGGGTGTCAGTTTTAAGATCTGTATAACAATATTGTTTTCAATGATCAGCTGAATGTTTGCAGATGTTAATGGCAGAAATATTTTGTTTGCAGTTACCATGGAAATCCTTAAAGAGCATTGTGGAGTATTATTACATGTGGAAAACAACAGATCGCTATGTGCAACAGGTGAGTTGGTGTAAATATATGTGTGTAGTGTGTGTGTGTAGTGTGTGTGTGTGTGTGTGTGTGTGTGTGTGTGTGTGTTTTGTTCATATGTGAGTGTGTTCATCCTTCTCTCCACCTTTTTCTGTGTCTTTGATCATTTTTTTCCCTGTATTTTTTTCATATCAGTCATCTTGCAAAGAGTCTTACGGCTGAGCAGGTGTGGTGCAGGGTATATGGACTAGTCTGCTTGCAGTGATACTCCTTGGATGAAATGGAAACAAAAACTCAGTGTGTGTGTGTACATGTGTGTGTGCGCGTGCATGACTCGGTGTGTGTGTGTGTGTGTGTGTGTGTGTGTGTGTGTGTGTGTGTGTGTGTGTTTTTCAGTGTATTTCATGTCGGGAGTTCTATACTGCTTGAGCCTGTAGTCGGCATTTGCTTCATATTCCCTAACGTCATAGTCTGATACAGTGCTTGCATTCCCTCAGCATATAGGTTTTCAAAACTTTGGATAAAAAATGCAGTAAAATTGTTCCAGTAAGAAAAGCTGAGTGTTGTGTATCATGCTGCTTCATATTCTCTGCAGCCATAGTCTATTACAGTGCTTGCCATGACACATATTTTTTTTTTTAGTTTTAAAAATTTTTTTTTCAATAAGAAAAGCAAAGTGTTGTATATCAGAGATCCGTAAAACGAAAACTTGATCTGATTTTACAGATAATAGATAAGCTGGACAGAAAATCACCAGAGTGTCCCATTTTGATGAAGAATAATGCTGTAACTTCATGGCCACCTGCAACTACTGGAAATCGCTGAAAGTGTCATTGATGTAAAGAGGGATAATGCTGTGCTTGACTGTAGGCAAAGGAGAGCAAAAAAAAAACACGATCCTTCCAGCAGTTACCTTGTGATCATTTTGCAGTCTAGAAGGTTTTCTCAATTGAGGTTAGCCTGCGTTTGTGTTGTTCATACAACCACGTACTGCATTTTGGCAAATGCAGTGGTGCATGGTAGCTGTACAGACAGCTTGCAAAATTCTGGAATGAGTAATGGGGGTAGAATCTGCTCTGAAAATTATCCATGACATCTGTTTTGTTGCTGGATGAAACAAGATACTGTTGGGGCCCTTATCAGAGAAAGAAGAAAATATCTGTCCAGCCATGTATAAGTAAAAGGATTAAGAAAAAAAAAAATGAGTGTTCATACAAGGAATGTAAACAAAGGAATTGAAATAGGTAAATAAATAGAGATATACATACATGTGTACATTGAAATTGAGGTGTTGATCTTTTTCTTCTGAATCTTCATCATGATTGTCAACATCAGGTTCCTTCTCTAAACTATCTGAGTGATGATTTCCAGTGACTCGGAAACGGAAGCAATGTTTTGTTTATGAGACCCCAATATACCCACAACTGAACTGAATTAGCTGTGTCTCCTTTGTTAACACAAATTGCTTGTAAATGATATTCAAGTCTTCAAGGGAAATAATGGCAGTAGTGCAGAAAAGTCTGTATATTACACTAAAAGTGGTTTCTTCCCTTTGACCATACCATAGACTTAAATGCATTTTTTTTTTTTCCTCCTTCCTACAGCAGATCTGCCTAACTCTACCATTTGTTTGTAGTTACTGTGTTTAAAATGGGCAAGGAAAAAAAAGTTATGATCTTGCTGATCACAAAATCCACAAGTTAATTTCATGATGTATAGATTAGCAATAAGTTGTTCTTGCCCACTATGGGACTTTCGGGAATAACTGTCATATGATGCTAGTGGTGGAAGTGTCCTCACCCATGCTGTAAAAAGGCATCAAAGAAGCAGCATGAAATAAAAGCTAGTTTGAAAAGAAGCCAGAATGGGAAGCTTGCTGGCATTGGCTCGTAAAACAAGGGAATGAAAATGTTAGCAGTTGTCAGTCAACAGTTTGGTTCAAAGTACACAAGAAAATAAGATGTGTTTGATAGAAATATTGATCGGCGGATGGCAGTGACAATCAGAGATATAAAAACTATTAAACTTCTAAGAAGATTCCAAATTGGATATCTCAGGTAACATCTGCTCACTAGCATCCAATCCAAAGTTCTGTTGGCAGGTGCTTTGTTAAGTTTTCAGTGTTTTATCTCCTTTTCGCCCTATCTTTTCTTTCTGTTAACTGAATTACTAATCTAGAATTCCTTTATAATGATGTTCTTTGAGAAAAAAATTGGACTCTGTCATATTCACAAAATATTGAATCAAATCACAGATGAGGTATCTGTATTTTTTTGTTGTTGTAAAAAAACAGGCATTTCTATACATTCAGACAAAGAGTATGTCAGTTAACCATTAATCCTGGCTTAGTCAGAGCAAGGAAAATGAGGAGTTCATTAGTGGAAATGCTGCTGTGCTCATATTACTGGAAACACCCATTGTACTACTGAAAATTGGGATTCTACTTCTGGGGTTACTTCGAGGCTTAGGCGGATCTGTAATTGGGTTGCAACATGTGATGCAGGTTCAACGGTTGCTTGGAGCATTGCAGCTACAGCCATGATGAGGATTTAATGTTTGTTAGCAGCAGCATGTCTATATTTGAAACTTGAACTTTGTTTCAAGTTAAAACAGTACAATGTAGAGATTCTGCCACATTGTTCGGTTCATTTGTTTGTCCTGCACCTCAGGTTTCTGACTCCTCTGAAATAGTTTTTCAGTTATTCAGTGTTTTTTCACGTCAGTTTTGTTTATGTGGTCATAAACATGAAAAAGTGGACATATTTCCATGTTTTTCAAAGCTTTAAAATTTGAATACGCTGTTCTTTTGTAAAGTGGATGGTGATTCCTTATGCAAGCATAATGACTTGAATATAATTTTCTCTCCCCCCTGTCCCCTGTCCCCCCACCCATTCCCTTCCTGCTCCATTTCAACTTGTGAACTAGTCGCATTTCACACACAGTTCATTCCTTGGAATAAAGTGGCCTGGAAGAACTGCCTTTTGAAGAAATGAAAAGGGAAATAACTCTGGATTTCATGAGATTGATTGTTTTACGTGGCACACTAATCTCTAACAATAAACAAGGGGGAGAGGTGGGATCAAAATTTTTCCTTTCCTCTTTTTTTTTTCCACTCTGTGATCTGTTGTTGATCAGATTGTGTCTTAATAATTTCCACTCTGTGATCTGTTGTTGATCAGATTGTGTCTTCATAATTAATCCATGGTTTTGTGTTTCTGAATCCATGTGTCTGTTACAGAAGATAAGATAATGTTGCTTAAAGCCCAGCCGACCGCAAAGGGCCATCCATATCAGGGCTGTCACCACATTAAAATCAACTCACAAGTCTTTCATTCACACAATTCTTTGAAATACATCTAAAAACCCATCCCACAAGTTTGTTGGAAAAAAAACAAAAAAAACTTTCCACTGTAAAACCTCAGATCCGATGAAAAATGTTAAATCTCTTTTAAGAACTCAAAGATCGCATCAGGCGGAACATCTCTGAACAAGGTTTTCATGAAATCTGCTGTAAAAATGCAGGGTACATCTGGTTTATATTATGGTTCAGAGCTGAATATTTTTCTCTAAAGAATCATCTCTAAAAGTGACACTAATTTGTACTTTATTAATTTTTATCCAGGCTTAGAAAGCACAATGTTCAGTACAGCAGATTTTGGACTGTAGGGTGCTTCAAAACTTGGGAGTTCACTTTAGAAATTTGGGGGGGGGAAAATGGTACATAAAGAACAGCATTTGGAAATGAAGGCTATAGTAATTTTGCATCATATAGGAAGAAGTGTCCAGCTCCACTTTAGTATGTAACTGCCTTGCCATGTAAACCAAGCCTTTTATCTAGATAATTATATAAACAGTAGTTCAGTCTATTTCCAGCTCAAAAGCAGCTGTTGCGTGGTAATTAGTTTCTCTATAAAAATGTAGTGATATGAACAGTGTGTAGGTTGGCATCACCCTCCATAGTGTCATTGTTAGACGTTCAGGACATAATGATTGTGACGTAATTTCTGTTTTGTCTGATATACCATTGAATTAATGTTCAAGGACTGCAAGCTTGGTGGTTGCAGGTTCAGCTCCTGTCATGATGCTCATGTGTGTGGTTTTGTGGCTCTACCCCATCTCCTTTCCCTACCCAGATGTGTTTAATGTGGTTGGGGCACAGGGGGACAGACCGGAAGTGTCAGAACCACACAGTTATGTTTCATCTACTCGATCTCTGAGAATATTTTCACAAGTTTCCAGACCGACTTTGTAGGTATCTTATGTAGTGCCGAGAGTGTTGGGACTCGCATGATGTGAGACATAAACATTTTACAGCAGACTCCATTGAAAACCTTGTTCAGAGGTGTCATATGTGATCTTTGAATTTCTGAAAGAGATAAACATTTTTTCATCTGAACTAAGACTTAACAAAAGAAAAAGTCTTTAGTAACATTTTTCAGAGAGTTTTTAGAATGTGTATTTTAGAGGGCTGTGTGGATGAGGTTTTTTTTTTTTTTTTCCTTAAATTTTTTTTTCTTTTAAGGCTTGTGGGTTGACTTCAGTCAGCATGACACTACAGCCCTGATATGGCCCTTGGTGGTCGGCTGGCTTATTATGTGGTGCCGAGACCAGTGGCTGAAAAGGAGATAGAATTTAAGATAAAAACAGAGTACAACCTTGTCATTCCAGAACATAACTTAACAGTGGACAAGGATGTAGTTCTATAATACATGGGTGAAACTTCTTCAGTCTGAGGACAGAATCTGTTTTATGAAATTATTCGAGACAGAATTTTCCATTTTTCGTAAATCTGGAAAAAAAAAACCAAAAAAAAAACAAGTTTTTTTCAAAACAAGTCTCGAAAATTGCGCAAATTACGTATCAAGTGCGTCTTACCATAAAATGGAAGTGCTGAATCGGAAGTACTGTTTATTGTAGGGAACAAAGATAAAGCACCATTTGCCGAAATCTAGATTTGGAGTTTGGAGTTCATTGGAAACCATGAGAATGTCCTATCTTAAAGAAGGTGATTCAGTTGAGGAGATCAAGGCTGGCATCACTAATAAGGGGCGATGGGCTTGGCTGAACAAAGTGAAAAAAACAACAACATCGTGTTTGATGTTTGAAAACGAACAAACCTGGTGTAGTGTTTTGCCGCCTGTGCAACTCGGACCTCAAGTATGGGATCAAATGGAAAATATCGGCTAGCAAAGCATGCCAGAAGTCCGGACCATATTAAAAGCATGAAGGTAAGAATTTCAGTAAAATCTTTTTCAGCAGCCCTCCATGCCCCCCCCCCTCCCCTCCCCCCTGGTGACACACACACACCCACACATGCAGGCACACATGCACACACACATAAAAATGGATGTAAGCAGAGAGAGAGACACACAATAGTATGGAAAAAAATATTTAAAGAAAGATAAAAAAACATAAAAAGAAAAATAAATATGAGGGTTAGTTTTCTGGAAAAAGGATGGTGAAAACTACTAATGGCTTTATTTCTTTCGTGTAATAAAATGGGTTAGTTTTGGAAGTAATGGGAAATTCTCTATCAGGACCTTAGAAAATGCACAGATTTGTGATCTTAACATGAAACATGGATTTTTTTTATGGGAAGATAGGTAATTTAACAGTTTGATGGAACCGTCATAGAATTTAGAGTCACTTTAGAGAGGAAGTCTTAGGGAAGGTCTAAATAGAGAGGCTTCACTGCACTGTATTTCACACACACCCCCACACACACACAAAACCCACTTCATGTATGGGAAACTTTCATATAATCAATAATAATGTGTTTCAAACAAGGCCTCAGTTCTAAATTTCCTTTCACTAGAGGCCATGAAAACTGTCGGAATTTTAAAAAAAAAATCAATTTCGGCCACAGGGCTTTGCCCCCCTGAGCCCCCCACCAGGGGCGCTGCCCCTGGGCCCCGCCAGAGGCCTAGGCGGTCCCTGGACCCCAGCCTTTCAGTTTTTCAATTTTTTTTTTTCCCAGTTTCACGCATGATAATATCATCTTTTGCTCTGGTGGTGACCTGAGTTTCAGTCTTGCCCTCTTGTGTCCCGTGTCCTTGTTGAGTTCATCTTAAGTCTTCAGTAAAGGCAGGGTTTTCCCCTTTGTCTCTCTCCTGTCACCTGTGGTGGGATTTATTGGGATGTAAGCTGGACGTGTTGGATTAACCGCCTCTAGTATCAGAAGAATGATGTCCATTGATTTTTCATTGCACACTTCTGAGTGTTTACATAGTTTTCATCAGAGATGGATGTTACAACTTCATATTCACTGTAAGACAGTTGATCAGATGTTGTGAAACCTTTTAGTTACAGCCATATGAAACTAATAGTCTCACCATGAAAGAATTTCTTGAACACTTTCTTTGACTGTACAAGATTTATGTTTCTAAAAACCCAAGAACATAAGGGTTTCAGGAGATATATTTGCATATAAATGTTTTGACGTTGCAGATGGTGTTGAGTTTATCTTGCATATGATAAAAGAGAAAATCACTGCAGTTATCAATCTGTGTGAGCTCTTTCATGCATGTTTTTCCGGTCCGCTTATTTACATTTTCCTGGCACTTTATCTTGAGATACTGCTGTTAAAGTGCTTTCATCTTACAAAGATCTCATGCTGGCTTTGCCAGGTCTATACGCCTTCCTCCATCCTATCTCTGTGCATCCCATTACACTATCTCCCTTGTATGTGAAAAGAGAGAGAGAGAGAGAGAGAGAGACTGTCTTGGCTCTTATTGGGATGAAGATCATAAGCTACACACACTACCCTTCCCCTCACCCCCCTCCTCTTCCCCCTTCATCCTACTGTCTACGTAGTCTCATGGGATTCAGCTGACAGGCTTGTCGCCCATCTGCCTGAAGTGTTAATAGTGCAGCGAAGGATTGGCCTGGTCAGAGAGAGCAGTGATGTGCTGGGTGTCATTTGCCCCTTCATGGCTTGTCACATAAATCTTCACAGGTACGCCTGTTTCTTCCAAGATCATAAATGGTGCAGTTGTGTATGTTCTGTTTCATTTATGGTGATCTCTTTAGAATGTACATGGACGCTGGAAAGTTCAAGTCTGTCAGGGTCTCCAGAAATTCAGTTAACCACCCTCAGCACGCATGTAGGCTGACAGAGGCACAACAAATGATTAGTGAATATTATTTCATTTGGTACTGTCCTTTGAGTCAAGCACGCATGTACATTGGTGCGATTTCCGTGCCCTAACTTCAGGTCTTTGTCCTGATTTGGTTCAGAGGGGGAAAGTTCCTGAAAATGGTGTCAGATCACGGAAAAGTGTGTGTCAAACAAACTTGCACCCTAACAAGTAACAACAATGAAATTTTTTTTTTTTAATCAACTGGGAAGCAAGTTTCTGCTGACTTGCAGAAAGCAGAAAGAACACAAAACTTCACCTCCATTGCTAAATCAAGTGCTGTTATCTCAGCAGGTATGTTTAACACTTGATGGCTGGGGTATCTGTTCTGTTGGTTCAAAGAAACCAGAGATTTGGAAACCATTAGGAAGTACAAATTTGGTGAAAGGGCTTCTGGTGCAAGCAGAAATTGATGAAAGGATATGCTCTGATTTTGATTTACGTAAAACGACTGGTTATTTGTGAGTAGTGACATTAGTGAGATAAGTATGTGGCTAGGGAACTGTGACAGTTACCAGTGTTGACATGAAACTGTGGTAACAGTGCTGGCAGAGTGATTGTATATCCGAACAAGAGGAGGTAATTGGTGGACTCACATTTTGCACATGATGCTGGGGAAGCAGTAAGAGGAAGAGGGCAGGATAGAGGTGAGGCATGGAGAGTTTGGGGGAAGGGGGGGGGGGGGTTAAACAGGGGAGAGAGGATGGAAAGTTATCTCTAGCCTACACCGCCTTGGCTTAAGGCTGTGTCAGACCAGTTGGCATTTTTTAGGCTAGAACTCTGAAGCTACATCAAAATATAAATGCTCTGCATAGTTATGCGGGGATTGTCTTCAGTTGTGACAAGCTCCTAGCATAAGATTATCAGTCTCCAGTATCCCCCGAAGTTGAAGTGTGGCTGGCCTATATGGCAGGGTAATCAAAAACTGTCACACACGTAACGTTCTCATCCCTAGCTGATGCATTTGTATCATAGTGTTTAAGTACTAAGGCTGTTCGGATGATCCCTGGAGTCTTAGCGAGGGTACAAACAACAAACAACATCTCTGGGCCTACTTTTGGTTCCCTTGCGATGTACAAGTACTGGAAGTCCTAGTTAAAAAGCTGCCGCCTTACCTTAACTGGTCTTTTAAAAAAAATTTTTTTTAACTAATGATTTGCCTGGACTTGCCCTAAACATTTATCATCATAGCTGATCACAAGCGCGCGCGCACACACACACACACACACACACACACACACACACACACACACACACACACACTGTCACACTGACACACACACACACAGCTGTCACCACCACACACACCACACACACACACACACACACACACACACACACGCTGCTCTCTCTCTCTCTCTCTCTCTCACACACACACACACACACACACACACACACACACACACACACACACACACACACACAGGGAGAGAGAGTTGAACCTGTCACTACAAAACAAAAGAAGTGATGTAATGAACAGGACAGTCTGGTTGAATCAAACCTTTGATATATATTAATATGTTCAGAACACAGAAAGGTAACTTTAAACTGCATTGTAATGTAGTGTTTGTAGGTGGTGTCTTTTATGGCTGTTTAGGACTGATCGTTTGATGTTTTAGGATCCTCTGTGGGGAAAAGGATTCTTTGTCTTACTAGTTGACATGAATTCCAGCCAGTGATTTTTTTTTTTTTTTTTTTTATGTGACGCTGAAAGGGGAACAAACTCATTTGAAGCTAAGCACAACCAGTATGGCAAATCCAGGTGAACACAGCTTATGTTTAATGGGACATTTGTCATATAGCATTGGAGTTGTCACACTTTATGGGGGATGAGAATATTAAGAAGCAGAGAGACAGCAGACTGACCTTGATGTAATGACTTGTAGCTCGCTTTCTACCAGCCTCTGTTGCGAAGTGGATAGTGTCGTGGACTCCTGGCTGGGAGGTCGTGGGTTCGAGTCCCATCCGAGTCATGTGGGATTTTTCTGCCCCGGGACCGGCTTCTACCCAGAGTTGAGTTTGCTACGGGCTCAGTTTGGAAGACTGGGACCACACAGTCAAGTTTCATTCACATAATGGATGCGTCTTTGAGAGTGTTGCTCAAATTTCCTGACCAACACTGCAGGTGTCTGTATCTCTCAGGCCTTGAAATCTGTAGCATCATCTTTATCATCCTTATTCTCATCGATCAGCATAAGAAAGTGTCAAATTCTGTGGCCCTTAATGCCCTGCTCTCACGGTGACCTCGGTTTCAATGTCCTCTCGACATCTGTGGCCTTGGTTTGGTCCATCCGGGTCACAGGTATCGGCGAGTCCATGGGGGCTGTCGTTGGATGGATGTGGTTTGCCCCCTCTGGAGGGAGAGCTTACTCACGCTGGCTCCGTGACTAAGCAATTATTGTTGTCAGTAGGGGGCTTAGTAGGTGGTGTCCTGCGTATGTTAGATCAGAACAGGTGCCACTGAACACCACCGAAGTGACTCGGCAGCAGTACAGTGTCTTCTCTGGTGGGTTGCCTCTTGACAGCTTGACATTGACTGCTTCCTGTGGATTGCCGGTGCTGGGGCTGTGGTGAGACCGACCAGGCTGTGGTTGTGGACAGGGTGTTGGAAGGAGCGGCGTGGGTGTGCACTGCCACTGAGGTGGCACAGAAGTTGGGACAGCGAAAAAGAAAAAGAAAAATATGTAGCTCGTTTTGTTGCTAGTCAAACCAAGTTATCTCCTCTAATCCTTATAATTTGGATTCTCTGACTACCTGAGGCAAAACTTCACCCAGTGTTGGGATTCTTTTAGTGAGTCAGCAACAAAATGGGCATGTAAGGTTCACATCTCACCATAACCAAAAATAAACCTGTAGAGCTATGACGTCTTCCAGGCATATGGTCTTGAGACTTTGTTCTGTAATGTGAATTACATTTTTGTCCTTTAAGAGTGAAAGTTTGTGTCTGTGTCACTACAGTGTCACCAAATATGTCACATTTTATATATTGACAATACAATTTTGGCACCCAACATACAATTTTTTCATTGATATACATTAATAGAGTAAAATGGAAGCTGAGGCCTATCTGACATGTTCCATCCTCTGTCTGCCTATAGGTAATCCAGTGTATGTCACAACTTACGTGACCAATTGTCACAATTGGAAAGTAATGCCAAATAGCTTCAACCAGTTTCACGTTGGTTTTATGCTGTTGTCCTCAGAACTGTACACCATTCATTTATAAAGGCAGACTCCATGGCTGTACTGTGTGCAACAAATGACAGTGTGTATAGTGTCATGCTGAATTCAGTTTTGTCACAACAAAATGTAGGTAACTAGGTATACACACACAAAAGAAAAAAATGAACACTAGCAAGTTGCAGCCAGTTACTGTTGAGCCATATTCTGATCATGATAATCACAGAAACATTCTGAAAACAGAAAGGCCCATGGCAGAAAGATCACATGTGTGATATTTCCATAGGACATCTTTTTGCTGTCACACGGCATGCCTTGATGAACTGATGGCACACCCTTGGTCTGCCTTTGATCTTCTCTGAAGCACCACATGCATGGCCAGTCACTGAGCCTAGTGGTGGGAGTGGGACAGAAAAGGCAGTGAATTTGCTAATCCTGTTATTGGTTTAGTGCATGATCAGGTTTGATTCAACTCCATGATTGGCCAAACAAATCCAAGATCCCACAAATTGTTGTGGATGGTGGCAGGTAACTGGAATGAAGGAGATGTCTTGCTGTCGATTGAATGAAGTCACAGTGATGAAGCAACAACATTCATTTTGTTAAGGGGCTTTGCTGACTGTGATATATCATGTGACAGAAATGCAACATTGTCAATGGAGGATCCCCATTTTGGTTCTCCTGCAGCTCACTGATAACGTGTGCAGTCTGTGTTCAACATGCCTATCTTTTGGGGTTTTTGTTTGTTTGTTTGTTTTTATTGCATCCATGAATTCAAAATGATACAGAGTATTGTGACCCCTTTCTCATGTATTGTAGTATCAGTTGCTGATGCTTGGACTGAACACCATCGTGACATGACCAAAAGTTTCCCAAAGTTAACCAGCTGTAAAAAAAAAAAAAAAAAAAAAAAAAAAAAAAAAAAAAAAAAAAACCACTATGCATACCACAGTGATCATACTCAAAGTGTTTTTGTTATCGTTCACATTTTAATTCCAAAACCAAAGAAAGGATGAGAGATTTGGAATATTCCAAAGTTTGCAACCTTCGGACAAGAAACTGGACAAAAACTTTCTGATGAGGCAAAAAATGGCTTAATAGTATATTAGAAAGGACAAAAGGAGAGAACAGCCTGAATGGGAAATAAACTTTGACTTGTGGTGTGACTGGTTTTGTCCTGAATTCATGAGGACCAAGTGGATTAATGCTGATCATACACATAGGCATAAAAATTACAGTCAAAAGAATGTTTGTAAGTTAAAGAAGTAACAGAATTTTGAACAGTAGAAAATATTGATTAACTCTTGATTTCTCCATTTCCCCACCCCCCCTTTCCCCTTTCTCCCCTCGCACAGTTCATTTTTTTTTTGTCATACCTTGCTTCTCATTCTGTGTGTTCAACATTTTTGTGGAGTGCTGTGAGTGTGATCAAGAAAAAGTGACACTTACGGTTGAAAAGACATTTGTTATTTAATAATAATTGATGTAGGTTAAAAAAAAAAAAAAAAAAATTAAGACATATAAGCAAAATGTGAAAAATAAAGATGTCCTGAACTTCTTCACTGCACATACCACTTACCAGTCACCTCTGCTTTTGTACTGAGCTGAGCTTGTTGTAAAGTAGTGATAGCAGTGATGAGTGAAAAAATGACAATTGAACTGAAACATTTTATTAAAATGATGTGTTAATTGTAGAATGGAAATGGACAGTTGAATCGTAACAAGAATCAATGCAGTATCTGAGTATGATATGCCGTAATCATTTGTTTGGTTTAAAAGCGGCACACAAAAAATTTGATCATTCTTCAGTCTCAGCAGACATACATATATAAAAGTTCTTAGTTTTGTAGAAGGATTCCATTATTACATTTTAAGCGAGATGTTCATAGCTGCCAACCCTCCGAAATTTTTGGAAACTCCCGAAAATGAAAATCTGACAGGAAATCCCAAAAGTTGTCTTTTTTTTTTTTCAAAAATGAAAAATCAAAAATCACTTCATGTTTTGGTAATTTTTGCAAGGTGTCGGTAAAAAGACATATCGGTTTACCGAAACAAATCAACTTCCGCCTGGTACTTTTGTCCGGTACTTCCGTCCGTGCAAAAATGCCTCAGGAAAGCAGCGCCACATTGACTCAAAAAAAAAAAAAAAGGCAAAAGTCAAGTTTTTGCGGTGATACAAAGTCGACTACGCCTTCATTGATGCGTCCAAGAGAGATGAATATCATGCGTTTGTAAAGAATGCCGTTCTGACATCAACATCTCACATGGTGGAAAAAAGACATCAAACTTCATGCCTCTGCCAAGCACGAGAGGAATGCAGCATCCTCCTCCAGTTACTAGTGTTAGGCTGACAGGTTGTGAAAAAAAAAAATTGTAGTTCAGAACAGATATAGGTGTACATTGTAGGAAAGGAATTTTTCCTCAGTGATCCCCCCCCCCCCCCCCCCCCATTTTTTTGTCTTTATTACCACAGTGATGATGATTACCAGCATCTTGATAGAACTTTCAGTTTGCTGTTTACTATAGAGAATCAGATATCCAGCGATGATGAAACAAGAAAATTGCAATATTGGTGGTATCCATTGTATACAGACTGAAAAACCAAGACTTCCAAAGCATCTGTCATCGTAGCTAGATAATCTAGGAGCAAAGAGCAACATAAATGGACATTAGTCTGGAGACTTTTCTTCTCTGCGTAACCTGTCAAGCCACAGTTTACTTGTTGGACTGAAGTGGTAAGTTGAAGTGCTTTCTGATGTTGAGTAATGTGTGATGACTGTAATATTTGTAATCTGCATGCTTTGCTATCAGTACTGTTCATGTCTAATTCTAGCATGGTGTGAGATGGAAGAAATATCCCCTTTTCGACCCCAGAAAAGCTCATTTTTTTTTACCTCCAAATGTGTATGTACCTGTCAGCATCTGGGGGCGTTGCCCCCAGACCCCAAGCAGGGGCATTGCCCCTGAACCCCACCAGGGGCCTACTGCGGCCCCTGGACCCCCGCCTTCTCACAGGAATTTCTGTTCCAACAGGTTGGCAGCTATGGATATTGTATGGTTTTTGATGGTTAAGCAAAGCTTAGCATGGTTTTTGCACATTTGTTGGATGAATAAACTCCAGAGATAGAGGTCATCACCATCATGGGCAGAAATGAATCAGCCACTGGTCATCAATTAAAAAAATTGTGACTGTTAATTATGCCACATGCATAGTTGAGTAATAGAGCCATATGTATAACGTTGTCTGGTTTAGTAATAGAGTACACATTTCAGTACTGTGAAACAAGAAAAAACCCTATGCAGTTGTGTTTAGTAAAGAATCCTTATTTTGTCTGTGGAAAATGACAAATTTTTCTGCCTTGCAATTAATTTTGAATACTGTATTAGGTAACGTTCTGCCAACAACTTCCATACACTAAAAACCGGCATGAAAAAACAAAGTTAGACAACAATTACAAGATAGCATATAACAAAACTGACATTACACAGGTAACACAATATGTCTCTCTCTCTCTCAGTCTCTGTCTCTCTCTCTCTCTCTCTCTCTCTCTCACACACATACACGCACGCATGCAAGCACACACGCGCACACACACACACACACACACACACACACACACACACACACACACACACACACACACACACACACACACACTCAGAAATGTTTTCTCGATCGACTGCAGAAGATTGATTGCAGATGTTTGTTTGTTAAACTGATCACTAGTCTACAGTGGAAGTAATGGTGGTACAAGTTACCTGGTACCTTGGGTAGAATGAGTTAGTATATATATTCAACAAGTAGTACTGAGTAGCATGTGACGACATCTACTGTTGCCTACTGTGTGTGATAGTAGAATACACTGTCTACCAAACACATCTTGAATGTGTGTGTGTGTGTGTGTGTGTGTGTGTGCGCGTGTGTGCGTGCGTGCCTTCATGAGAATGAGCAAGTATGAATGATTGATTAAATACTTAATAGACTGGGTGCTGGGTGAACTCGTGATTCTGGGGTGACCCTGTACATGTATTCTCACAATCAAATGCCAGAGGAGAGAGAGGGGGGGGGGGGGGGGAGGAGAGGCAGTCATGATCATCTAATCATAATGGGCAGCCTCACTTCGTTTTTGGAGAGGACTGTGCTGCTTTTCAGGAAAATGAACATTTCTGTGTCTGAAGTGTATGAGTTCACAGCAGCTGAAGATACACAGCAGCGCACTGCCCAGCACTTCAGTGTGAGCCTTGGGTTCCAGCTTGTAGCTAATGTAAGAGGTAATGAACAAGCTTGAGGCCAAAGACAGATTGAGATGCTCAGTCTTGTGATTGTGTGTGCAGAAACGTATCAAGGCAGCAGAAGCAGAGAGCAAGTTGAAACAGGTCTACATTCCCAACTAGTAAGTGGCTGAGTGTTTGTCCTTGCATGAGTGGCAGTGATATTGATTGATTTATCAGTTAAATGGCTTGTTGACTGGTTCGTTATATGAAACATGACTGACTTGTTGTTATTTTAACATTTGAGAGGACAATGCCAGGCACCTTGTTCCTGGTGCAAGGTTTTTCTTTTGGTGTGTGTGTGTGTGCGTGCATGCGTGCGTGTGTGTGTGTGCGTGCGTGCGTGCGTGCGTGCGCATACCATCAGGCATGCATGCGTGTGTGTGCAGGCATGGGTGTGTGTGTGCTTGTGTGTATCCAAACTGTAAATGTTTTAAAACATTCATACTGGAACACAACTGAAAAATATTGACATCAGAGTAATTTTGGTAAGGTTTAGTTTCTCTTTATGTTTTGCATCGATGGAGGTGTAATGTTGGTGGCATTTGTGGTGTTTTTGCAGTAACAAGCCCAGTCCCGCTGCTCTTCCCGGCAAAGTGAATGGGGCAGATGGACAGGTGTCAGGCCGTGCCTGCGAGAGCTGTTACAGTCAGTACACACCCCATTCCCCACCCCCACCCCCATCTCTCTGCCCCTTCTCCCTGCCCTCTTCCCCCATTCCCCCACCTCCTGTTTTTACGCTAATTTTGTTGAGAGCGAGAGTTGTAACTGATCAGCTGCCTCATCCTCATCCCTTTAAACTTCTATCTTATTGTCAGACTTGCTTACCCCATTCTATTTCTTTGGTAAGTTATAGGAAAAAAAGAAGGGACTACATGTATCAAGAAGTATGATTTTCATATGAGTGAAAGTTTGCTTGCTTGCGGTACCAGTGGTTATTTGATTTGTGGTAGGATTCTGTCACTGATGCTGTCACTGTGACAGTGGTGCTGCAGCAGTGCAAAGACCACACACCAGTTCAAAGCAAATGTGCCCTGGCAAGTCTGTGGGACAGTACCAGTTGGTACCTCTCGCACTGCCTCATGTTTCCACACTTCACTTCATCAAATGATAAAGTAAATTTTTATTGAAAAGTTTCACTGGAGGAGATAAACTTCTGCTTGCTGCTCTTTCTTTTTATTTTTATGAAAACAATGTGAGAGAGAGACAGAAAAGAGAGATAAGGGCGGGTGGGTTGGGGGAAAAAAAAAAGAGAGAGAAAGAGGGGGGAGGTATTGAAAAGTTTCGCTGGAGGAGAGAAACTTCTGCTTGCTGCTCTTTCTTTTTATTTTATAAAAAAAACGATGTTTGTGAGAGAGAGAGAGAGAGAGAGAGAGAGATAAGGGCGGGTGGGTGGGAGGAGAAAAGGGGGGGGGGAAGGGGCCAGGTGTGTGTGTGTGTATCTTTATGTAAGAGAGGGAGATTGTGAGTATGCATCAGACAGAGAAAATATAACGTGTGTTTATGTGTGTGTGGGGAGAGAGAGAGATTGTGTGCGAGTACATATGAGAGAGGGAGAGAGAGAGTGTGTGTGTGAGAGAGAAGAGAGAGTGTTTGTGCATATTTGACTGTTCCCATTCATGTATACATGTATGTATGTATAGCTGCCCACTCGACACAGTGGTACTCCTGGGGTCCAGCCCATATGCAGTGTCGCCTGTGTTCGGCTTGTTGGATGTACTGGAAGAAGTATGGGGGCCTCAAGATGCCGACGCGACTCGGTGAGTCTTTTCATCCCCTCCTCTGTGGTGGCCTGCTTGCTTTCCTGTCCTCTGCATTTGTTCATGTTTCTGTCATATCTTTTTTCTTCTTCATTTTTCGATCACAGGCTTTTCACAACTGTTTATGTTTCGAAATTAGTTTTGTCTTTTCATGCATACAGTATTTCTTCTTCTTCTCCACCCCCCACCCCCACCCCCTTGGCCCCCAGCCCCTTCTCCCCCCAGCCCCTTCTCATCTCTTCCGTCATGTTCCTTTCATGTGTTTCTGTCTATCTGTATATTTCCCTCTTTTTCCTTGTGTTAAATGTATCTGTGGCTTGGGTAGTGGTAGCTGTATTAACTTGCGTCAGTGTGCTTGCCTATTCGCTTTTGGTGGATGTAGAAAGTGGACCCAGACTCTGGTTTTGCTTTGTGCATAAAATGAGTTCAGACTAGTTGCAGAAACTGTCGATTCTCTGTTCAAAGGAAAATGAGCTTTTTTCCACATTTGAAAAGTGCTTTTTAAAACGACTTATTATTGAGACAAATTCACTGCCCCAACTTTTGCTCTGCAATTGGAATCGAACACTCTGCAGTGGAGTTGTAAAAGTAATTTGTCTTTTAGTGTTAAATGGATGTAGCAATCATTTTCTTTGCCTATAGCAAGGACGTGAAAACTGTGAAAATGTAAATTTTTCATTTGAGAAAACATGACAACACATGCTTCTGTTTTGCGTCAACATCAATAGTAACCATGTAAGAATGTGAAGGGTAGCATGTAAGAATGTGAAGGGTAGCAGTTTACATGCAGTGCATTCCCTTTGCTGGTTTTTATGGTCTTCGTTTTCACGAGCCAGCTTTGACCAATCCAGCTTCACTGTATTTCATCATCTGATAGGAACACGAGCCTCTGAACCTTATCTGCTGTAAGCTTTTTTCATCTGACATGTCTTCCGTCCCTGCAGCAGGAATTCTGCCGTATCCAGAGTCATTTGACAAGAAAAGAAAGGGGCAGAATGGGGGTCAAAATGAAACCTTTAGAAATCAAAGAAGTAGAAATGGGGAAAAATTTAACAGAAAAAAAAAAGTACTGATTCAGTTGGAATGACAGTGTTGAGTTGCAATCGTTCTGTTCTTGCTGGGAAGATTCTCAAATGCAATGTTGGTTTATTCTCGTTCCAGGCATTGCTGTCATCATCAGGTTTTAAATTCTTTTGGCAAGGAAAGGATTAATAATGATTTAAGAGAAAAGAAAAAGCAAAAAAAAAAAGAAGTAAAGGTAGAAAAGGACAAAAAATCTATTTGATGATTATAGAATTTCCTGTGTTTGTTTTCATTTATATGCACAAGCTAGACAGAGTCAGTGGTTTGTTCTTGTGAAAAACAAGTGTCATGTTTTTGTTGTCATGGTTGTCGGTGTTGTTCTTCATGTTTCTATGGTTCTGTGGCCTTGCCTCTTGCTTTCTCATTATCTTTTTTTTTTTGCAGCTCACAAAGGTCTGAAGGTCAAGGTGGTTGTGATTGACCTTGACGAACTTCTGGGGAGGGATGGTGGTGGTTGTACATGTGGGTGATAGGTGTATTTCGGAGCATGTCCATCGTTCCTGTTCTTCCCTCTCACCCCCCCTGGTGTACATAGTGTGTACAGTTTCTGATCTCTCTGGATCCCCCTTCACCCTTCTTTCTCTTGTTGCGCCTCAAAGACACATCATCAGTCGGTGGTTGATGGTACCTGCCGTTAGTGGGATCATTTCTATCTTGCTTGCAGATGGGGAGAGGCCTGCACCTGCACACAGGCAAGGTAGGCATTGCCCTTTTTTTTTTTTTTTTTTTTTTTTTTTTTTTTTTTTTTTTTTTTTTTTTATTAAACAGTTCCTTTCATTTGTTATTTCTCTTGATTTGATTGGTTTTGTTGGTTTTTGATTGAATGTTTGTGAAGTGTGTATGTTTGTGTGAGTGTGTGTGTGTTCACAGCAGCAGCACAGGTGTGGGTTTGATCTCAGATCACCTGTCATAGGATGTAGGGTGTGAAGAAAGAAGGGAGACAGTGAGATGGGGGGGGGGGGGGGGGGGCTGTGGGGGTGGGTTAGAGGGGAAGATGGATTGGAGGACTGGATGATCCATTTATGTACTAGGGTAGGGTGAGGATGTAGGACGTGTTTTGATAAAGAACAAAGGACTGTGCACATTTAGTGCGAATCATGGTGGGGAACTCTGATTCTGTTCAAGTCTTATAGCCCAAGATATGTTCCATGTAAAGTATCTCAATGCTGGCTGGCTAAACTGCACTTTACCACCTAGTTTTCCTGAGATCCAACTCCCCGCCCCCATCCCTCTCCTCAAACACACACACACTCCCTTTCCAAGTGCTGTATGTTGATTTTCCTACAGCTCAAGTTGATTTTCTTGTAGAAGGAATTTGAAGGTGTTCCTTCCAGCCACCATTAACAGAAAAAAAAAAGAAATTAACAGCTTTACACATTTCCCAGGCAGGGAACTATTTGCTTTACTGCAGTTTTGGGTGTTTTGAAATTTCTTTTTGCGCTTTAAGAATTTTTTTTCTGCTTTAAAAAGAAAAATGTAAAAGAACAATAAGAAAAAAAACCTGAAACAGACAAATCGGTGATTCTTATTTGGCATCAGCAGGTATTCTCACTAAACAGACTCCTCACACACTGCATGTTTCACGAATGTTTCAGTGGTTGCCATCTTTTTCCCCCATTTGAGGCTTAATTTGTGTTATTTTTTCCTGGTTAATGTGTAAATTAAGGTAAATCTTTCTTGGATGCTGGTAGTAAGATCAGGTGAAACGGAAGTGGATCTCTCATTGAAAGTAGTGGAAATCAGAAAGTGGTTGAAGAAAGAATTGGTGATCTTGTTAGGAAGGTGGACACTGGATATACCCAGCATGGCATAGTGCCTAACTTGTGGAAAAAAATGTAAAGCTCAGCAGTCAAGGTGCCCCTAGAAAGTCTGATCAGTGCACTAACTTGCGATCATGTAAGTATCGCATCGTGAACGGTGCAAGTTCCTGTGAGAATGAGGCTAAGGTGAAAGAGGAAATTAATGAATGGAGTTGATTGTGAACAGTGGACAGATTCTCCTTGAGATTTCACAATAACTTACATTCACCCTGTTGTAATGCTTACCGATGCAACTCACTGGGCTTCCAACATGGTGGGTAGGAAATGTGTAGGGAAAAGTTTGGTGATGGGGTTTTTATTTTAATGAAAGTCTGTATCATAAATTCATTGGTTTATAGTTTGAGTCCAAATTATTGTCAACTTTTTTTTCACCTAAAAACTGATAACTCAGGAAAATAACCTTGGGCCTTACAAAAAGAGAAAACTAATTTTGGAAGGGATGTTCCCATGGGACAGCACCCCCACCCCTCACCCCCAGCAGGGTGTTGCCCCTTCATGCCACTAGGACCTAGAAAGCCTGGTTTTCAGTGTTTTTGTTCTTCAGCTGTTGCTTGGTTTATTTCATCATGTGTCACGGGCGGCTGATTTTAACCCATCCCTGATCTAGCTGTCCCTTACCCTCCTAAACACCAGTAGTACCCTGAACATCATTTCCAGAAGAGATATTTCGAATGAGGTACTGATTACCAGTGTGGGAAGATGTGATGAAGAGGTAGGGTGGGAGAGGGTATTACTATTAGCAGAAGAGGGGGGGGGGGGGGGAGGGGGAAGAAGGTGGTATCTGTTATTTAGGCCAGAATGTTTAACAATGTGGTTTCTCATTTAGGGCCACGTAGGTTTATTTCATGCACTAATTTATGGGAAACCAAACCCAATGGAGACATTACTAGGATAGCAGTGTGTTTGGTTTATTTAAAACTCTCTCAGGCCATGGAAATAGGGCCAGTAAATGATGGCCGACCTCAACATGGATTTCATATTTTAATGAAGTGTTCCCATAAGATCTCATAAATGTGTGATGTAATAATAGATTATAAGGGGAATGTGTCATCTTCTTGGATTGGGAGAGGGGGGGGTGGAAGGGGAGGGGGGGGGAGACAACACATCAGATATGTGTTAAGTTTGCTGTGGACATGTCTTTTTTTTTTTTCAGACCAGTTTTACTGACTTATTTATGTATTTATTTATTTACCTATTTGGGATGAGCAAGCTTCATGCCTGGCTTTCTGCCTGTTTTCAGGTGTCATTTCCTGGCTTGCACTTTGCACAACTGCTTGGCAAATTGTTTATGCCAGTTTATCTATTTACATTCATTAGTCTGTCATCTTGTCACTTATTTGTTTATCAGTTCTTTATGATTAGTAGATCATCTGATCCAAAGATAATTCCTAGTTGAATGTACCAGCTTTGTATTGTATTGTGCTCAGTAGAGTGAGTACCGCAATTTGATTTGAAAGCCAAGTATGCTATAGTCTTATATGTTGAGAATATCGCTGATAGAATATATATATTTCAGACCTGTTTACCCTTAGGATTTTGCCGTAATTTTTAAGGGAAAAAAATCGAAATTACAGAATTACGCGCGCGCGCGCACACACACACACACACACACACACACACACACACACACAAACACACACAATTGACGGGGAAAAAATCAAAGAAAGATAATTGTTAGATGCGAAGTTTCGTCAGCTGCCGTTTTGGTCAAAAGCAGTAAGAAGATATACCCCAGCATGTCTTGCATCTTTTAGCTTGTCAGAGATGGGGTCGAAGCAGTCTTCCAACGGCTGGCTCTTCTAAATCTTTGAAAGTTGTAAAAGTGTTGTGATTATGAAGATGACAGGTTTTTTTTTTTGTTTTTTTTTTTTCCCCAGGTTACAGGTTTTTGTCTGAGATATTACAGGTACACAGATTTGGGGTGAACAGGTCTGATATTGAAGGGGTGTGGAATTACAGAAGAGGCAGCTGGGGAAAAGGTTGTGGGGAAGGGGAGTGGTGGTGTGAACAGTTGTGATGGTGGCTTACTCTGAAGTAACAGCGACAGGTTTAGGTGCCTGATGTTAGATACATGAATTTTGCTTTAGCTAAAATACTGCTGTAGCTGTATATGAAACTTTAGTTTTGCCCCAACGGAAGTGTTTTTCTTTAGGAAGGGATACTACTGTTTCCCTCATCTGTCTCTTAGTGATGATGAAGCAAAGAA
Source organism: Conus betulinus (assembly GCA_016801955.1). Lineage (NCBI taxonomy): Eukaryota > Metazoa > Mollusca > Gastropoda > Neogastropoda > Conidae > Conus > Conus betulinus. The sequence continues at coordinate 55,774 of JADBJO010003062.1, read as the reverse complement.
TGCATATGCCAGTGAAGGATGTGTATTTGTAGGATTCTGTGACAAAGGGGAAATGACTGTGCGCCTGATCAGTACACTTGTCACTGCGTATGGGTGGAGAAATGTTAGGGGTAAGACTAAGAAATGTAGCCTGTAAACGAATGGGAAGGATGTGACCGGTTTTCTGAGGAATGTAAGGGCTGTGCAGTCTGAACGGGGTCAGGAGGGTAGGCCTGCAGGGAGACACTTGTTAGAGAACACGGTGAGGAGGGCAACATCAGGAGCTTCAACCCTGGAAGTGATGGGCCTAGACTTGAGAATGTGTCCCTTTCAAGTGCAGTAGAGTTTCTGGACCAGTCTAGCAAAAATGCATCTTCATATGCCCAAAGTAGATTGATTGGACCAGTTGCATGCCTGGCTACATATGATCATTAGTGAAGATTTGCCAGTGCTTTCTGTCCATTAATTCAGTAATTTGGCTCAAAACCTGAAATTTAACACAAGTGATGTTTGCTTTGAAAACTGCAAGATGGCCATGCAGCTTGGATGCGAGCATGCAGAACCCATTGTAGTATGTTGTTGTACAGGTGGCAGAGATGAATTTGAAAAACTAGGACTGAAAATCTTATTTCGGATGTTACTCAACTGCATTGTGATGGTTTGAATGCAGCTCAGTTGGTATGGTCTGACCACGATTGGCACACTGGTTCAGTGCTTCATATTTGATCAATGACAGCTACCTTCATATTTGATCATTGACAGCTAGGTACCAACGCACTCTCATCCTGTTACAGCAATAATGTCGACATTAGGCAGCTCAGACTATGATCAAATTACTTTACAAGCTGAGCACCAGAGATAAATGTGAATGATTTAACTTGAAACTCTATCTCCAAGTGATAATTGACCACTTTATGAGGATCTTGGTGCTGATAGTTGGGCATAGTGCTGTCGGTATCTATCTGAGACAGTGCTCTGCAAGTTTTCAGTTTCATAGGGAAAGTTATTTCCTGAGGACTTTTCAAAGAATTGTTGTTCAAACCAGCTGAACTCTGTTAGTAGGTGTGGTGCAATATTTCAGCATATCTCTTTGTGTTTGAAAATGGTAAAAATAAGAATATTTTTTTTAAATTTTTATTTTGTTTAGTGTGTGAACGTGCATGCACTCAGTTATACATTCATTTATTACCCGCATCGTATTAACCACACATCAGTATTAACATTTATACCAACTTTTTAAACACATTTTGCAAAAACACTTACGAAATATTTTTCCCCAGTTTTAACCCCACTGTCTCTAATGCTGCACTCATGTTGATCCATCCAGTGAGCCTGAAACTAAGGAAAGAGAACTTGGCTCTATCAGGGCTCATCAAATGTCATTTGCATGTTAATAGGGAATGTATTGGGTCTGATTTTGAGGGGTACCTGGTCAGGTTGTCTTGGGAATTGTCAAGTGTGACTTACATTGAGAAGAACGGAGAAGGATGCGACTTGTGCTGTATTGTCTGTTGGGGAACTGCTCGGGGCCTGACTCCGTAATCTGGTTTTCTCTGCAGAGCGCGTGGCGCACATGAACTCCATGCGCACACAGAAGTGCACCATTGCAGGGTGTGGAAAGGTAGGCCACTCCTGTCTGTCTTCTGCTTCTGCCCTCTTTCTCTACCCTTTTGACCACACTGACGCCATGTGTGCCTCTCACAGCCGTAGACATGTTGTCAGGAACCTTCTTCTGAGGTCTGTTTCAGTCACATCTGACAAGGATTTTACGGGAAATAGTCATATTCACCTTTGGGTTATGGAGTGCAATGTATTCTACATTGAAAAAAGAAAAGTTTGGGTCATGATTTGTCAGGCGAGTGTGTGTGCGTGTGCGTGCGCGCGCACGCTTGGTGAATTGTGTCTCATTAGCAGTACTGCTAGCTTCTGCTGCGCAACTGGAAAACATTATGTTTGGAAGAAAATAAGCACAAGCACCAGTAGTTTCATTTATTTTAATGCAAGCATCCCTTGGCAGTGTGCTACATGGCATTTTGGATTTGAGTTTTCTGATGTATGACTAGCGTACCCCAATATTGGGACCATAAGGCAACATCCTGAAAAGCACACAGACTTGATTCTTAAACCAAAACATTGCGTGCAAAATGCTGGAGAAACCTGTGCTGTCATCTCACCGCAATTCTTGGATGATCCTGCGACAGTCTGTGACTGAGGTATGCCTGCTGTGTTCATGACAGATGCTGGGGATGTAGACCCCAAGTTAGTGTGCTGAAGAGGTTTATACCAACCATCAAAGTCTATATTGAAATGTTGGTATAGTTGGGTTCAGTGGCTCATGGCCATAGAGGAGTAGGTTTAAGAATTAGGTCATCCTTCAGCAGTATAATCATCAGTAAGGTGGGGAATTTAATGTGCTTTCATTGGAGGAAAAGGTTTATTTCTGAATAAATCCTGTACAGCAGCTGGATGTAAGAATCACTTATTATATGAATGGAAACATATGTTTGCAAAAAAAGAAAGAAAAAAAATGTTTGCTCTGTAAATTGACCTCCATCCTCTTGTTTCCATCACTCATTCCCAGGGGCAAACAGAGAAAGAAGGGAGGGATTGGTAATTTATGCTGCATCTAAATTTTTCACACAGCAAATCCTCTCTGTTGAGGGCACATAAGACTGTATGGCGAAAGCTTGGCTGTGTCTGGAGTGGCACTGTCTTCATCTGTCCGTGGGCAGGGTGGTTGGGTCTGTGGGGTGTGCTCGACAGCTGGAGGGTGGTGTTTTTTGCTGGTGGGCTCTGCAGTCATGAAATACAGGCTGGTACGCCCGTGGGCTGCTGCTACTTTAAGGCTGTTCTGAGTTGCATCCTGTAGTCTGATTTACCTCTGTTCAGGAACAGTTATGTCCCTTGATATCTTAATGGAGTGTTGTCCTGCGCGTGCCTGTACTCATCGTCAACACACGCGCAGGCCTCCAAGGATGGTACAGGACTGCTTTAAAGGCAGCAGGTGAAGACAGTGCTTCTCTGGGTCCTCCCCCAGCACCTTCGGGTGTTTCTTTTTCTTTTCAGTTATGTTGGAACATAACGTCTGTTGAACAACACATTTCTTGTACGTGGACCATAGCAGACTATCCAAAACCAGGGCTGACCAGAATTAGTCTGTCAGTTGTCTCACATGATACTTTGAGAGAATAGTGTGTATTGGGGAGTATGACTTTCAGCTCACTCACATGTTGGTTGCAAAGACAGTCTTTCACGCTGCATCAAAAGAACATCAGCTTACTTTGTTATATCATGTGCTTGGTTTAAGTTGTTTTTTTTTTTTACAGTTAACTCTGTGTTGATAACAGATAATATTTGGTATCAGAATAAGTTTTAATTTTTAGAATGGAGAAATTTTGTTCACTTTTAGGGTAGCTGAAATTTTCAGATTTTTTTTTTTTTAATTTACATCGGTCCTGCGTTTTAGATATGAAGAGAAAAGGAATGGTGGCGTTAGAAACTAGGGTAACTGGAAGAGAAGCAGACTTAAAAAAAAAAGACAAAGTAAAAGAAAAAAAAAGAGAGAAAAAAAAGAAAAGAAAAAGCAAGAAAGCAGAAGAGGAATGGAGAAATCAGCGTGATGCGAAGGCGGTGACTGCTGACAGGAGTTCAAGCTGAAGACTCACCTGGCACGACACCTGGCCACAGCTCATGGCCTGTCCCTGCAACCAGGCAACCCCCACCCTGTCATGAAGCCCCGCGCCGCCTTCTGCCTAGTCACCACAGCCCTCACCCGCATCTCCAGACACCTGTGCAAGGATATCCTGCGACCACGCCATGCTGCACGATGCTGTTTCCAACCCGTCAACTCTGCTGCTATCAAGCAGGAGTGTAAGACCATCAGAAGGGAGAGGGAAAGTTAATGGAGTTTTGGGAGGAAACAAACCCCCCCCCCCCCCCAAAAGACTATTAGGTGTGCCATCATAGTGAGATAGACTCCTCTGGTTCTGCTGCATGCTGTTATAAGCTCAGATATGCGAATGTATATATATTGGCGTAACTGTTGGAAATAAGTTCATTATTGTTACATTTTCCTGTCCAGGTTGTATAGGAAAACAGTTAACTTGGGATGGGGACAAAAATTACATGCCAGTGTGATGAATTAGAAAAGCTGTAAGCGAGGGAGATGTCTATGGTAATGCAGTGCACTTAAGCAGTAGCACTGTAGTTGATGGAGAAAAAGGATAATGTGACTTCCCCGATGGGGACAGTGCACAAAGACACTAAATGAACTTGAGCATAGGCTGGTTTGGGATGTGATGATCTTTGCGACGAAATGCAAATGCAGTTGAGCGGGATATGGTGTGGGTGTTGGGAAATGTGTGAATGTTAAAGGGATGAGCTCCATCAGTAGCTGGTGTAGATTTCTTTTACGTTGCAGCCTGTACACGAAAGGTAACCAGATTGTTGTGATAATATTATATAGAAGTGTGTGCCGAGAGAATGGATAGAAGCATCCATCAGTTGGACTGTAGTAAAGTTGGCTTTGGGTTTTCCCTGCAGGTAATGTGCGGCTGGCGGAGAGAGGAGGCAGGTATAGTCTGCCACTGTGTAAACCCAGAACTGCCTCACTAGAGCCAGTGGTGGCTCGCCTGGGCATAGATATCACGGCGGAAAAGCCGGCTGTGTTGAGCCGAGGTGGGTACCCACATGGGGACAGACACTGCTACCAACCGGCTGAGTTCTCTGCCCTGAGTGGGTAGGGCAAGGGCAGATTGAGTAGAGAACTGGTTTTCAGGGATGTAGGATGCGATTGGTGATGTCTTTGATGAGCGTTCTGTCTAGTCTTTGAAGTCTGTACTGAGGTGGTCTGTGGATGCTGCACTTCCTGGGTCTCCCTCTTTTTTTTTTTTTTTTTTTTTCCTTCTTTCCTGCTTGTCTGTGCTGCATGCATGTTTTTTTTTTTTTTTTGTCCATGCTCTTGTGTGTATTTTATGTTTGCCGTTTAATTCTAAATGACAATGGTTTTCATTGCTGGCTTTTGTACATGTATGTGTGTTGTACCTCTAGTTAACTCAAAACTCGTGACTGGGTCTCATTTTCTGTCCCTTTCCCCTTTTCCCCTCGTCCCCCTTGTCCATGTGCCCTTCCACCCAAACCGTCCTCCTTCCATGCTTTGTCTCAGATCCCAGCTGTTGCGTTGGGATCTGACCTTTCCTGCTCTGTTGATGCCCTTGCCACATTCTGAATATGCCTGTCGCTCTCACATGTGTTGGAAGTAGTTTGATTTTTACTAACAGATCGCATGTTTGCAAGGAGTTACGTACATGTCATGTATTATGAACATTGTTTATGGAGATTTTAAGGAGATAGTGGAAAATTTTGATGCCGTTCATAGATTCAAGTGTTGTCATGCAGTTGAGAAAGAGTGGAATAGAGAAATATTGAAAATTGGTTAGGACGTATATTCATAAAACCAAGATTGTATCATCATGCCATTTAAGATTGTGAAGTATGTGCATGTGTGATCATACATTTGTTGTACTTGTGCAAGATTTTTTTTTCCAATTAATTTTCACTCCTTTCTCTTCTCATTTCTTTCTTTCTGCAGGCACACATACACATCCCACACATGTCCACACATACACAAACACATGTCATCACATGCACACATACACACACACACACACACACACACACACACACACACACACACACACACACACACACACACACACACATGTTCAAAACCCCAAAGTGGGTTCTTCAGATTTTCAAATGCACACACACACATACACACACACATATATGCGTGCACATGTTCAAAACCCCAAAGTGGGTTCTTCAGATTTTCAAATGCACACACACACACACACACACACACATATGCGTGCACATGTTCAAAACCCCAAAGTGGGTTCTTCAGATTTTCAAATGCATTTTTAATCTTGTAAGGTCATTTACGGAAGGCAATCAGGGTTTATAAAACAATGCTTAAAAACTTAAATCTCTGTCTGTGCGAAAGTAGAATGCTCTACAGTTATTTTCGCAGATCAGACACAAATTTGTACAAGTTCATTTTTAATTCTTTTTTTAATGCACATGAGGAACATGAGAAACACTGGAATTTATTCTAAAAACCACCTATTCGTATGGTCTAGGTTACTTCGAAAAATTTCTGGTAGTGGAAATATGTTGCGATCCAAGAAGGAAAAAGGTGGTCTCTCAAAGTAGGCTTTTGAAAGAAAAAGTCACAGCTTGTCAGGTTGGACAGTTGATGAACCCATTTTGCCTAGTATGGAAGTACATGTATATGTGCACGCTCGCATACATATGCATGCATGCATACTTGCACACACACAAGTGCACACACACACACTCGCAGATGCATGTGCATACAGAATCCATTATGAAGGGAGGAAGGAGAGGGAGAGAGAGAGGAAGAGAGTAGGGAATTAAAAACCAAACATTGAAAGATCAGTTGCAGAGTTGGTGTATGAGGTAAGATAATCCAGTCTCCAACACAAAAGCATACACGCAGTCGCACACACACACACACATGCACACACGCACACACACACACACACACACACACACACACACACACACACACACTTTGCATACACTCACATTCGCACACACAGACAGACAGACACACACACACACACACACGTGCGCACACACATATACACCCGTCTAATATCACGATTAGTGGAAAGACGTTAAATAAATGACACACACACACATATACACACACATACGCGCACACGCGCACACACACACACACACACACACACACACACACACACTTGATATATGCAGTAGCTGGCACAGTGCTGTCCTGAACACCATCTGCAGCACTACTTTCAACCAAGAGAACCTGGCTTGCCTCCCGTTTTTTTTTTTTTTTTTTTTTTTTTTTTGTTATCGAAGTGCCTTTTTTCACCAGTTCAAAAACTAGCTATTTTTTCACACATCTGTGCTCTTATTATCATGAATACATTTCTGTGTTGACTATTCTGTGATTGAATATTTGACAGATCAAAAGCTGGTTAGCGCTGCCAGATTTCTACAGTTTGTTTTGTTTTGCTTTTTTTTTTCTTTCTTTCAATCTTTTCTTATGGAAGTTGACTTAATGTTTGCCTTTCCTTCACTCCTGTTATGATGCACTGACTGACGAAATGATTTTGTGATGATCACAGAATTATGGGTGTAGGTTTTCTCCCTATGCTGGAAACTCTGTAGAGAGCTTCAGTATACTAGTTTCTGTTTCAGATAGTTTGGTGGAGGGAGACCCCAGTCTTGTCCTCCTTTTTTTGTCACTATATCACTGTGGATCATTGAATTGTTTCCTCTTCCTGGGCGGTAATGATTGGAGCTTGATTAAAATCAGTAGAGGAGCACATGGAAGAATGATAGGTCATTTACCCAACTTTCAAGTGACTGGTGCAGAAGAGTAAAGCAGCTACCATTAATATTCTCTTTGATAATGGGAGGAAAGTTATAAGTAGGAGCAGCATGCTTGCACACACGATTGGGTGTAAACACACACACACACACACGCACACGCGCACACACACACACACACACACACACACACACACACACACACACACACACACACACACACACACACATGATCACTACTCACACTGTCCTCAAAATTCCAATGGCAAATTCATACAGACATGCATGAAGACATAAGCATGTTCAGAAACTCGTCTTGATTTAATCAGCCATATATCAGTGTGCGGTACATACAGGTGCTCCCAGATTGATTTTGGCAAAGTTAACTTTTTCATGGCTGTTTGTACATGCTTGTTTGAGACAGGCAGGAGCTGAAGTGAGAAAGGTGTTCTAGACATGGACCAATAACAAACAGTCCTGGTCAGTGGAATGCAGTCACTGTGGCAAAATGAAATACAATGAAGCAAACTTTTTGATAATAGAATCAGTAAATCAGTAAGAGGAGAACAAAATTTCTCTGATCGGACAAGCCTGTAAAAAGTGTGAACAAACATATATGGATATTTCAGCTCGTTGTTGAAAGCACATACCCCCCCCCCCCCCCCCCCCCCATTCAGCTGATGGGTTAGCGGGACGTTTTAGTGTGTTGCCAAAATAAGAAGTGGCATTGACTGTGATGTCAGTGGTCTGTGTGGTCAAATAACTGTGGTCACTTGATTCCTAGACTGCACAGTCACCAGACAGACAGCTGTTAGGTGGCTGGTTGATGCTACAGTCATTTGAAGGCATATGTAATGTTTATTAGCTCAGACGATGCTGAACCCAACTCTCCATCCCTGTTTAGCATAGCTATATGTAACTTTATATTCAAGAGCTCACAGGTTGTATGGCCTAGGATATGATTGAACCAGCCGATTTGCCGGTGACAGAAGTTGATCAGGTTGTACTTAGTCATAATTGACCAGGGAGGTATGTGTGTGGTTGTTTTTGAGTACACATGCGTGCATGATACTACGTAATAGTCAGATCCAGCTGTTTACATTTATTACTATGGCTCTGTGTATGTGTGCAACACTGGAGGTGATCAGATACAGCCACAGTGACATCTTTGATTGATAAACTCCAGAAGTGCTTGAATGTTGGGTCTTCATAGAGAGGAGATCTTCTTTAGGATGTAAGGCTAGTGTAGACCAAACAGAAATGACCTTGAATGTGGGGTCTTCATTGAGCGTGGGTCTTACTGGGATGTAAAGCTAGTATAGACCAAACAGAAATGACCTTGAATGTGGGGTCTTCATTGAGCGTGGGTCCTTACTGGGATGTAAAGCCAGTATAGACCAAACAGAAATGACCTTGAATGTGGGGTCTTCATAGAGAGTAGGTCTAGGGGATGTACAGCTAGTATAGACCAAACAGAAATGTCCTTGAATGTGGGGTCTTCATAGAGAGGAGGTCCTTGAGATGTAAAGCTAGTATAGACCAAACAGAAATGTCCTTGAATGTGGGGTTTTCATAGAGAGGGGTCCTTTAGATGTAAAGCTAGTAAAGACCAAACAGAAATGACCTTGAATGTGGGGTCTTCACAGCGAGTGGGTCCTCACTGGGATGTAAAGCTAGTAAAGACCAAATAGAAATGACCTTGAATGTGGGGTCTTCATAGAAAGTGGGTCCAGGGGATGGTAAAGCTAGTAAAGACCGAACAGAAATGACCTTGAATGTGACCTTGAATTCTTTGGGATGTAAAGCTAGTGTCACCAAACGAGTGGTCCTCAATGTGGGGTGTTCAAAGCTAGTAAAGATAGACAAACAGAAATGACCTTGAATGTGGGGTCTTCATAGAAAGTGGGTCTAGGGGATGTAAAGCTAGTATAGACCAAATGGAAATGACCTTGAATGTGGGGGTCTTCATAGAGAGTGGGTCTTTGGAATGGATGTAAAGCTAGTATAGACCAAACAGAAATGACCTTGAATGCAGTGGTTTTCATAAAGAGGGGTCTTAACTGGGATGTAAAATATGGGGTCTAGTATAGATGAAACAGTACAGACCAAACAGAAATGACCTTGAATGTGGGGTCTTCATAGAGAGTGGGTCTAGGAGATGTAAAGCTAGTATAGACCAAACAGAAATGACCTTGAATGTGGGGTCTTCATAGAGAGGGGGTCTAGGAGATGTAAAGCTAGTACAGACCAAACAGAAATGACCTTGAATGTGGGGTCTTCATAGAGAGGGGGTCAAGGAGATGTAAAGCTAGTACAGATCAAACAGAAATGACCTTGAATGTGGGGTCTTCATAGAGAGGGGGTCTTTGAGATGTAAAGCTAGTACAGACCAAACAGAAATGACCTTGAACGTGGGGTCTTCATAGAGAGTAGGTCTAGGAGGGATGTAAAGCTAGTATAGATCAAACAGAAATGACCTTGAATGTGGGGTCTTCACAGAGAATGGGTCTTTGGGATGTAAAGCTAGTATAGACCAAACAGAAATGTCCTTGAATGCAGGGTCTTCATAGAGAGTGGGTCTCTTCAGGGGATGTAAAGCTTGTGTAGACAAAACAGAAATGACCTTGAATTTGGGGTCTTCATAGAGAGTGTGTCTTTGGAATGTAAAGCTAGTAAAGACCAAACAGAAATGACCTTGAATGTGGGGTCTTCATAGAGAGGGGGTCTATGGAATGTAAAGCTAGTATAGACCAAACAGAAATGACCTTAAATGTGGGGTCTTCATAGAGATTAGGTCTTTGGGATGTAAAGCTAGTATAGACCGAACAGAAATGACCTTGAATGTGGGGTCTTCATAGAGAGTAGGTCTTTGGGATGTAAAGCTAGTGTAGACTAAACAGAAATGACCTTGAATGTAGGGTCTTCGTAGAGAGCGGTCTTTGGGATGTAAAGCTAGTGTAGACTAAACAGAAATGACCTTGAATGTGGGGTCTTCACAGAGAGCGAGTCTTTGGGATGTAAAGCTAGTATAGACCGAACAAAAATGACCTTGAATGCGGGGTCTTTATAGAGAGTGGGTCCTCATTGAGATGCAAAGTTAGAATAGAGAAAAAAAGAAATGTTCCAGAAAAATATGTCTGTTGGAAAGCTTCATGGATTGTGGTTATGATTGACCAGGATTTTGTGTCTGTGTGTTTGTGTATGGAGAAGAGAGGTTGGTAAGGTGTGTGTGTGTGTGTGTGTGTGTGTGTGTGTGTGTGTGTGTGTGTGCAGAACATAAGATGATCAGGTCTTAGTGTCAGAATTTACCAGGACTGTATGGATGGATGTGTGTGCCAGACACAGGAGGTAAGGTGATTAGATCTAACCGGACATCCTTTACAAGGGCTATGTGTGTGACACAGGAGACAAAGTGATCAGATCTAACCAGTCATGATGTACACAGGCACATAGATGTGAAGCACAGGAGATACATGATCAGGTCTAACCAGACATGATTTAATTGGCTGTTTGTGTGTGTGTGATACAGGAGCCATGGCAGAGCGTAATCCCCAGGAACAGCCCAAAGTCAGCAGCACCTTCCCTTCCATTATGAAGAAACGTGGCTATGAACAAAGCAATGGGTGTGGATGGTAAGAAAAACAAATGTTGAAAAAAAAAGTGTTAGGTTATGTGTTTCTGTTATAGTGACCTGTTTCGATATCCTCTCATGTTTGTGGCATTGGTTTGATTCCGTCAGGGTCACCGGTATCTGTGAGTCCACTGGAGCTGTTGTTGGAAGGATATGGTGGTGCTCCCAGTAGGGGGCTTAGTAGGTGGTGTCCTGCATATGTTGGATCAGAACAGGTGCCACTGAACTCCATCAAAGTGACTCGGCAGCAGTGCAGTGTCTCCTTCAGTGTGTTGTCTCTTGACAACTTGACATTGACTGCTTGCTCCCTGTGGATTGTCAGTGCTGGGGTTGCGGTGGGCTGGGCTGGGCTGTGGCTATGGACAGGGTGTCGCAATGAGTGGTGTGGGTGCACTGCAACTGAGATGGCACAGAAGATGGGACAGCAAAACAAAACAAAAAATGAACCAAACCAACAGTGTGGATGGTAAGACTTGGATGGGACACACTGTTTGAAAAGCAGATGAATTTGTTCTCACCTTAAACCCTGTCAGACACTTTTCATAGGTGTTAATGGTGTTCTGTTTTACATGTCATCAGTTATCCACTGTGACACACCTGTGGGAAAGAGCTAATCTTACAGAGAACCCTGTCAATTGGATCATGATCTGTCCATCTTCCCGGGATCATGATCTGTCCATCTTTTCAAGTTGTCCTGTGGACAGATGGTCAAACTTATACTGAATCTAGATCAGTATCTTAGTCCAGTGATGCTTGACAGTGAGATGGTTGAGAAGTACACTTTTGTCGTGCGTTGCTTTTGGCAGCTGTAATCAGCTTCTTTCCAACTTTTTATTTTAACATCAAACGAACAAAGCTTTAATGATTGACAATCCATTTAGAAAACAAGAGAGAGGCAGGTTGCTTGTATTTGCCACATGTGATGAAGCAGAATGAAAAGGTGCAGGGTGGATGGAGAATAAGACTGGTTTGTAGATACAGCACCACTACCTGATGACAAGCATAAAAATTGTAGGTAGCAGTTGGCTCTGACATCTAACTTCTGTGTTGACCTCAACTTGGTTGGCATCTAAGGTGCTGTTTCTCAAGCTCTCCAATATTCTGTTACTGCCATCTGTGTTTATGGTTGTGGTTCTTTGATTCAGGCTTTCAACATTGAAGTGATGTTGGATGAAAATTGTAAAAGAGATACAAATTGACAGCAGTAAAATATGAAAAAGGAGTGCAAAAAAGTTATATTTCGTGAACAAAATTAGGCTTAAAGGCTTTTAACTTGTGAATCAAGTGAATTTTAATCCATCAGTTAGGTAAACTACACAGGGAAAGAGTGCTAAGATATAATTTATTAAGTAAATATTTGAATTATTGCGAAGGAAACAGCCTCCATCATGCATTTAGTTGCAATTATTACATCCATCATGCAAAGACATTGAAATAGTTATAAAGAGTCAGGAGTAGTTATAAAGTCTGGTCCATTATCCTTTTTTGTTACTCTGGTTAACCCTCTGATGAAAACTGATCCCACAGTGAGAGAGGAATCTGACCGAACTTCCTACACACCAAGTATCGGAAATGTAGTGATTGATTCATTTCTGTTATCAGATATGGTCTTAGTTTCAGGATTTTGATATTCATCATGATTTTATATATTGTCCAAGGATGAATGATTGATACAGACCTTCCAACCCGTCTCTGTTTTCAGGGGAATTCATTCCACAAGAGTTCATTATCCCCCCCACCCCTGTCCTCCAAGAAAAAAAAACATTGGCACAAAAGAGAAAAAAGAAAAGACTGATTCATGATCTCTCAGTGCATAGCCAGTTTCCAGTTTCATTTAAATGTTATTTGGCATTTTCTGTTTCCTTCATGTGGTGCTGCTGTGTGCCAAAGTGCAGGGCTGATTTGCATCGCCCTAAAACGAAAACGAAACTAACAACCCAAAAAGAATTCAACAGAAGTTTTATGTAGTGTACACACACATACAAAAAAAAAAAGAAAAAAAAAAAAAAGCCCCTCCATTTATTGTTCAATCCAGTGTATTCTATTCGTCATGCTCAGTGTACAGTCTGTCTCATGGTCTTTTGCATTGAGGTGGTGGTCTAGATGTTCAGCATGGGAACACTACAAAACACAGGCTAAGTGATTTTCGCTCTTCATGGCCCAAGATACCATGGAAGAATTGATGGTCCTGAAATGAAGAGATGTGCTTCAAAAGCGGCATGAGGAACGGTTTGTAGTAGAACTACAAAAGCAGCACTTCAGTATCGTTCCTGTGGTTAAAGACCCTTGTTTCTGCAATGCAAGTTTGGTTATGTAGCTTGGTTATATATGAACTTTCCGACTGTTCCATGCTGTTCCATGCTATTTTTCCTTTGGGTCTCCACCTGCCTGCTCTCTCTGTTCCTCCCTTTCAACACACACACACACACACACACACACACACACACACACACACACACTCTCTCTCACTCACTTTTCAGATTCAGCTCATTCTTATCCACATCCCTTCCAACCATTGTTTCTCTGTCTTGCTGTCTTTTTTTTTTTTTTTTTTTTTTTTTTAACTGTTTTCAGTTTCCCACTCCCTCTTTTAGACATTGTTCTCATGTCTACTGCAGTGGGGGGGAGAGAATAGTGTGGTGTCTTCTTTGTAACCACTGTGAGACAGGTTTGTCAAACATTCAGTGGTCTGTTACATAATTAATGAGGAGTATGCAGTGTGAGCTGTTCATTATCATTATTATGATTATTGTTCTTTTTTACACTTTCCATACTCAAGCTCAAAGCTAGTGATGAGGCCGGAGTGTAATTGTGCATGGGTCTGTTCTAGGTCCTGCAACCAAGCGTCCTAACATGGGGGTCATCCGACAGGCCGGCCCTGCCATCAAACCACCCTCCAACTCACCAGTGAGTGCCTCCTCATTACACTCTGTGTGTGTGTGTGTGTGCATATGTATGCATTTATGTGTGTGTGGTGTGCATATGCATGCATTTATTACGTGTGTGTGCATGTGCATTTAATGTGAGACTTTACGAGGTGTATGTTGGCACAGGACTGTGCGCATGGAAAAGTGGTGCACCTTTGAATGTGCGTAACACACATGCATGCATGAGTGTGCACACATGCGCATGTACTCGTGCACACACACACACACACACACACACACACACACACACACACACACACACACGTACGGGGATAGACGTTAAATTGAAGACAACAACAACAACACACGTAGTAAGGGAATTTGAAAAAGTAAAGGAAAGAGGGATACGTTGTTAGTGAAGATTGAGGGGAACAAAATATAGAATCTTCAGGTGAGCATTAGAAGACTCCTATTTCACACAGACACCGACTGTGGGTGAAAGTTGCCAGGGGAGATAACTTTGTGGGATGCCAAGTAAGTGGTGGAGGTTTGTTTGAAACAGTGTGACAGGGTTGTGGTCTGTGTGTTCTTCCAGTGTTCAGCTGTACATCTGACAGTTGAGGGATGTTTCTTTGAAAGTGCAGCCTCATAAATGACTGTGAAGTGGATTATAGTCAACGATTTTGGCCCCAGTCTCTCAGTGGGGATCCTTTGTTGAAACAGGAGCTCGATTGAGCTTGAAGTGAAACCTTTATGCATTTCTGACCCAGCAATTTAAGCCAGATTCCTTCCCTTGAATTATGAATTTCCAGCTGATAGAAGGTGTGAAGAATGGTGTAGTAGAAGAATGTCAGGAAGGTGCTTGTACAGTGTGCCTTGGCAGTATTCTGGTTGTATATTTGTTGGATCTGTTGGACTTGCAATTATTCTGGCTGAAGAGTATTCAAAAGTTTACTTGCATTATGTCTGATATCTGACAGAGAAACAAGCTGTCATACTTTTCGTTCACCTTTTCCTCAAGTTGTCCATTTTAAAAGAAAGGTATTAGTTCCGCAAGACAATACAAACAGATTAGAGGACTAAACACAATGCATTTTGACCTCCTGGATCTTTTCCGGCAAAAACAAATAACATGTAAGACAATGAAAATGAAGAAGAACGAGCAACTACTTCTCAATTTTTGTGTTTTTTTTGCACTGAAAAATGAGAAGATGAGTGGTTGCTTGTTCTTCATTTTTATTGTCCTAAATGTTGTTGTGTTTTTGCCTGAAGAAGACCCAAGAGGTCGAAATGCATTGTGCTTTGTCCTGTAATCTGTTTGTCTATATTGTCTTGCGGAACTAATATCCTTTCTTTTTATCATTTGCTTCATTTTCCGCCCACAGTCACCTCGTCGATTTGAAACTAACTCATGTTGTCCAGTTTGGCATCTGTTTGGAACCTCTTTCAGTGGCAGTATAGGCATTTAACTTAACTCATGGTGGTCAGTTGTGATAACCTGCAAGCTGTGTTTTTTTCCACCAACATCTACAACTTTTCCCTGCATATTTTTGCAGGAAAAAGTGTCTGCTTTCGTTTTTGGCCATACCCCAAGCCATGAAGCTAAAGTGAACAAAAACAAAACCTTTGCAATGATGTTCATGTGTGTGTGTGTGTGCTTGCATGTGTTTGTGCGCGTGCGTGCATGTGTGTAAAAAGTTCTGTCATTTGGTTTGGAGGAAAAGAAGCAGAAGTGTCAATTTGAAATGTTGAACATACGTCAACCATGTTTGCCCAGACTGAGGGGAGGGGGGCTGCTTCTCTGTGAAGGCCTAATTTTTTTTTGTCTTCTGAAGGGAACCAAGCTTGTAAATCCTGTTCGTTTTGATACCCAAGTGCCCATGTGACAGAGCACATGGTGGTTTGCAGAGAGGCCTCCTGAACCATGGCAGCCTGAACGGGCGCGGCCGCATGCCCACCATGCGGGGCACCAAGATGCACATGATCAGCTGGCTGGACATGCCAGATGATGTCTTCTTTGTCGCCACTGATGCCACCAGGTCCGTATACAGGGTTTGTGCCTCTCTGCCTTGGAACTGTATGTGTGTGCACTCTATGTGTATATTGAATTTGTGTATGGAGATGGTGTAGAAGTGTGAATGATGTAATAGTTTACCTGTCCTCATGAGAAAAAAAATTGTGCAGCCATGCCAGTTTGTAAAAATGAGAGGTACTAGACATACAGTTTTGTTGTTGTCTTTCTGCATTTCAGGGTTTTGTTTTAATTTGTTTATTTTTTTTCATACCTTTTGAAAAAGACAACATGTTCTATTTTGATGAAATGAACTGCCTGCTACACCTGAATGAATAAAAAATAAAAGATATGAATTGCTCTGACATGGCCATCTGATGTTAATAAGTCAGTTATCTCTCCACCAGGAAACTGCGTAAGCAGCTGCAGCAGACCGACTTCAAACGGGCAGCACGCAACCCTTGGCGTGCACTGAACGTGAAGACCAGCATACCCCTGTCAGCCGTGATGGCCCCCCGCGACCGCAGCTCCCCCCCTTGGCTGCCCTGCCGTCGTCCCAGGAGGTGGTAGTGCTGGACTGAGCGCTGCAGCCACCCCTGGTGAGCCTCTCCCTCCCCCACACCACACCCCAGGCCACACCCACGCCACTCTCCTGCCCGCTGAGACAGACGGACACGCGCAGACTTTGCCGTGTGAGGTCTT
The DNA here is from genome assembly GCA_016801955.1 of Conus betulinus. NCBI lineage: Eukaryota > Metazoa > Mollusca > Gastropoda > Neogastropoda > Conidae > Conus > Conus betulinus. The sequence continues at coordinate 39,198 of JADBJO010003062.1, read as the reverse complement.
CTTCAGTATCTCTCACCTTGCGGTGTGACCTGCACAGTTCAGTGACGTGTGGTGTTTTTTGTTGGGGGGAGATTAGGTTGTTCCTGAGACAGGAGACAGCTAACAGCACCACTGAGTAGTGTGTGTACGTTCCAGGGTAGTTGGGAGTCAGAGGGGAGTGAGATGACCGTGGATTAGAGTGTGTGCCTGGCAGAAGTGGGATAGGGTGTGTGAATTGAATGTAGACGGGAGGAAAGCTCTCTGGATTGACCAGGTCTGTATGCTTAGTGTCGAATATGAGGAGGAAGAGGGATGAAAGCACTACAGATCAGTTGACGAGCGTCAGTAGTTTCTGGTTGGTGAGATATGAATGGCGGGCTGGAGGGGGGTGGGGGGGTTGAGCATGACAAATTGGTTGCGTGTATGTGTGTGTATGGAAGTGCAAGAGCTGTATTGTTTCTCCTAATTGTTTTTTTTTTTCTGTCAGGAGGGGATTGATATAGAATTGTGCGATGTGCATCTCCAACGATTGAAGATCTAAATATGCCCATGCTGGAAATACCATTTCACTGTATTGAACTGGGGAGCAGAAAGATGGACTCTGAGAGCTGGTTTATGATGCCCATGTCAGAGTGATGTAAACTCTTGTTCTCCAGATGCTTCCTTTCTCATCTGTCACCTCCACCCCTTTCCCCACTCCCCACCTCCTATTCCTTCAAGGACCAGCACCAGTGTTGGTCCCCCCCCCCCCCCCTCCCCCCCCCCGAATCGACAGTGGATCACCTGTCAACTTAATATGCAAATTAGACATGCGCATGACAGCGTCTTATGGAGCCGCATCATTGGACTCCTATCACTGTCTGTGTCCCTGTGCCGTGGACGTGTTTGGTGAGGGCACTAGAGTAACTTGTGTTGTCTGGTGAGACGTTAGGCTGTTGTTAGAGGTCTGTTATGTGTTGAATTTAAAACTATGGTCTGTTGGCGCTAGTGGGAACAGATAGGGTGGGGATTTGAAAGTTGGGGATGTGGGGGGAGTTCCCTGCTATGACCCTCCAGATCAGGAGCATGGAAAGTTCAGACGATAAACTTCGGGTGGAAGGAAGGCAAAAGAGGGGATCTTTTACTGTCCAAGGAAATCCTGTTTTTTTTGTTTTTTTTTTTTTTTTTTAAGACTGGTTTTTATTTTTATGTTGATGTTTTTTTTTTTTTCCTTTCATTGTTCTTTTAGTTTGCGATTTGGTTTTCCTTTGTCTTAGGAGTTTTGTTTGGTTTATGTTATGCATTTTTCTCTGTTTGTGGGGAGGGACGTTACAGGTATGTTGTTTCTCTTGTTCTTTCTGTTTGATGGTGTAGCATTGAAAGCTTCTGTTGAGGTGGACATGTTTTTGTACACAAGTAAATACCGCACAATTCAAGGAAAGATGCATCCAGATTACGGGCTGGGATGATGACATTGTGACACTCAAGACCCCCACCCCCCCCCCCCCTACCCCCACATTCCCCCTTGCCCTCCCAACACCTCAACCTCCTGAAAGATACAGCACTTCATGGGGCAAACATAAAAACGCAGTTTGTTTGAGGAAGGATTCTATCCATCGGAAAGTAGGTTTGTGTTGCTACTTTGTCAGTACTGTGTCCCAGATTGCCCTTGAACAGGAGCATAGCAGGGCAACAATATGAGGAGCAGCTTCTTTTCATTGTCTTCATGACCATTGTCACAGTTGCTGTCGGCTTGGGTGATGACAAAATCCCCGAACTATAAGAGTGATGAAAAAGGGGCAAGGTGGGTCTGGAGGGGGGTAGTTGCTTTAGTATCCCATGTCCCTATTTCAGCTGGCAGCTTTTTGTGTCCCCATTGGGTCAGAGGTCACTGTGTCCCATTCATGTGAGCCTGTGACAGGTCAGAGGTCTCGAGTCTGACAGGTCAAAGGTTGGCATGTCCCTTCAGCCTGTGGCAGGTCAAAAGTTGCTTTCAGTCTGACAGGTCAAAGGTACCTGTGTCCCTATCAGTCTTGTGACAGGTCAGAGGTCTTTGTGTGTCCCTGTCATGTCGGTCTGCGACAGGTCAAAAGTCAGTGTGCCCCAGTCATGTTAGCGTGGGAAGGGTCAGTCTCACAGGTCAAAGGCTTTTGTGTCCAGGTTAGCATGTGACAGTTCAGAGGCCACGTCAGAGGCCATAGCATGTCAACAGATGTCGGGCTGAAGGTTTCTGTGACAGGTCAGAGGTTTGCGTGTCCATGTCATGTCAGGAAGTGACAGGTCAGTGGTCTCTGTGACATGTCAGCGGTCAGTGTGTCCTTGTCGGACAGGTTGGGACCTGTCTCCCCCTCCAGCCCAGAGGGTTTTGGTGTCTGAGGTTGTATGCACTTTATCCACTTGGTTCAGTAGTCCTGGTCTGCATTGCCCTTTCTCACTGTCGGTCACAGTGCAGTCCATGTTTTCAACGGGTGTACAGACAGACATGGCATTTCTTCCAGACACATGTAGTTTGTAACAAGTCAGAAGTGGGGATAGGGAATGGGAAATGATTTTTTTGTGTGTGTGTTCAGGTTTTCTGTATTGAGATATATGTTTATGAAGAAATGTACATACTGATGACCATTTTTGTACTGCAACCACCAGGGAAAGATGACTGTCGTTTCCCATTACATCGTTGTCACAGCTTTCTGTTCTGAGTGGTTGAGTCTTTGAATGTCATTGTGTTCATCATAGAATTGACACTGTTCACTTCTTCTCTCATGTGTTTGAATGCCTCATCTAATTTATTTGGCATCTTTGTTTCCTATAGCTCCTGAATAAAGTCAGTCTTACATGAGAGTTGGTTTTGCTTGGTGTCTGTTCTCTGCGTCCTCCTTGACTTGGGCCTTTGTGTGTGTCTGTGTGTAATCAAGGTTTTTGATTTTCGAATGAGCCAAAGTTTATGTGATTTTAGATATGTGTGTATTTGTGTGCATGCTCGTGTACTTCTGTTGCCAAGTGGAGATGGGTATTGGCATCAAGAACAATTAATGCTGAAGGGACATGTAGACTTTTTATGATCCTGAATAGTGTTTGTCATTGATAAAAGAGTGTGTTTTTTTTATGAAAACATTTTTTTTGGTAATATCACAGATTGAAACCAAAATTCTAGACATTTACTGTCAGCTCATTGAATATACACATATTAGACACACTCTTACACTTGACTGAAGGAAAGTATCTTGAATAGAAGAATAAGGAATGGTTCAGGGGCCACCCAGCCCTGGTGGGGTGCAGGGGCAACAACTCGGGGAGTGCTCCTTGAAGAGCTATGGTAGCCTCTCGCAAGCACCAGAGAGTTAACAGACTGTTATGTAAGGAGCAAGAACCTTGCTGTTTTTCTTCACTAAATATGTTAATATTGTGAGAAAAAGAATGCTTAAATGACAGCAACATTGCCGTGAACATTTACCTTCTTATTTGGTTTCTTGAATTCACAATCTCAATTCCTAGATAACAAACACTCCCACAAGTAACGAAAAGAAAAGAAAGAAAAAAAAAAAGAATATATAACTTGAACATACAAAAACAATAAAAAAACAACACTAAAACTTGCGTAACAGTGTTAAACGTTGAGGGGGAGGGGGGGCATCTGCATGTCAGTTGCCCACGTTACCCTCTGGTCTCTTCCCCCCAACCCCCTCCATCCCAGAATATGGATTTTTTTTATGTACTGTTTCTCAAATGGCAAATTACTGCCATTGAGCAGAGACTTTCTTCCATGCACTCGCTCATAAGGGCACTCTCATAACATGGAAATAAAGAAACGTGTATATAAAAGAGTTAAAAAAAAGAATGAAAATGAACTAGGGAAAAACACAAGTGATTTAACAGCAACAATTCAGTAACAGGCTCTGTTCCAGGCTGATCTCTGCAGCTGTACCCATTTCATTCCATCTGCCTTCACTTCAGAATCTATGCGCCTGTGCCATGCTTGTCAAGGACGTCCCTCTTTCCTATTCACTGTGGATTCCAGTCCAGTCCTGTCTTCTAACATTCGAAGGAGACCCGCTCTGAAGGAGACCCTATTTCCTTTTCTTTTTCACTTTGATGATAGGATTTTGTTTGGTTCTTTCCCACATGCTGCTAGTAAAAATGTTTTCTTGCCATCTGATTATCAGGATTGGCCTGATACACTTGTCAAATGCTGAAGGTTGAGGGTGTAAGACTTGGTTGTCTTTCATGTCTCTGAACTGTGCAGCAGAACAGACCTCGCTTATGACAAGGGATGAAAGTTTTCACTTTGATTTTCAATGTGTTTCTTGTAGATGCATCGGTTGTTTTTGAGTCCATAGAATTACGATCTGCACTGCACTGGTTGCTTCATATGTAGCTGATCAAATCTGGCCTCTATAGGCTCTGGATAATCTTAGTGGGAACAAATCAAATCATGCCTAATGGCTTTGCTGTGGAGAATAGGTAATGATATTTTGCCATGACATACTTGCCCTTGCACACTGTCACATGCCCACAACATCCGTATTTAATGGAACACAGACTTCTCAGCATCTTGCATGACCATGCAATCGTATTCACCCCAAGGGGTCGCTTTATTACACACAGACAAACGGCAGAGGGAACGTATCAAGGCTGATGAGGATTAGAACAGAAGGGGGGGGGGGGGGGTGTGTGTGAAGGGCCATAGTAATACTGTTACTTAAGGATGGACGGCTAATACTGGATTGGTGGAAAACATTGGCAACAAATTCAGATACATATATGGCATACAGCTTGCATGTCAAATCTTTTTTTTTTTTTTTTTTTTTTTGAAGGCTAGAAACTTTGAAAGTGTCCTTTAGATATTTGTAATCTGGAATATCACAGGGGAGAGGGATGGGGAAGTAGATGGGGAAGTAGATCTCAAAGAAAATAGATGTGAAAAGGTGAAAGTAAAAAGATTTATAGCAACAGAAGAACTTGTGTGTATGAAAAAATAGGAAAGGGCACCGGCAGACTGTAACTTGGTGGTTGAAGGGAAGGGAGGGGGGGGGTCCAAATGTTCACACAACAAAACATGTTACTTTAGACTGTTTACAATAAACGCTTTTTTTAATGAATAATTAACATTGAAGTGATACAACATATAAGATAATGCAGAGATCAGTACAATCAGGGCACACACTCGGATTCACATAAGTGGGATAATTAATGCACAAATTATCACAATCCCACCATAATACTGAACAGCAAACTGGTTACAAAAGCTCACTCAAAATGGAATACAATTGTGTTGAAAAACAGGTGAGAAGGCCAAAAGACAGGCTATGTTCAATACCATTTGTAGATTTACAAATACTGGATCATTTGATTTAACAGAATGCTGGAGTGAAACGCAAGCATGGATACAACCACATCGAAAAAAATATATATGAACAACAGATTCATGGGTTTGGGTATCTAGTGCAGATGAAAAGGTTTTGTCCAATATTGGAATATCAAGGAGAGATAATCTGAGGGGGTATGTGTGACATGGATGGTAGAAGGTGAGAGGAAGGCAAAACGTTTGTGACTGAATTCAGCAAGGTTACCTGTGCTATGAACTGTTTCGGCTTGTTCTTCAACAAAGGAAGCTGGTCATGGGAATGTGAGATAGTGGCGACTATGCCGGCCAGACTGTTGCTTAAAAAGGTACACTGGTAACATTCACCCATTTGTGCCGACTGGACTGTTCGTTACAGGTAACGTTGACCAAGTTGTTTTGACCTGATTTTGTTCAGCAAATGGGGTATTTCAAAACACATGCATGCTTGTAATCTGCAAATATGTTTCACAATTACTACTGCGACTTTTTTTTGTGTGTGAATAATTTGTACAGACCCTTGTCTTACCAAAGTTCTATTAGTGTACAATTTGAACATGAATTATGAGAATAAAGGTGTGTGTGTGTCATATGATATATGGAACACCAGACAAGAAAGGTTAAGGGAGGAAAAAGAAAAACAATAAGGAAAACATAGAATAGTGTGGCGGCATTCAGTCAGCCAGTCCGTCAATTGCCTGACCGCTGGGGTCGTTGGAGGGACGTGATGAGGCAGCCGTCATTTCTCTCCAGGCTCTTCTGTTGGTGGCTGTCTTGAGGAGATCTGGCATGGTCATTTTGGTCCAGTCCTTTATATTGTCGGACCAGCTCTTTCTCTGTCGTCCTCGTCTGCGCCCTCCTTCAACGGTACCTTGAAGGATGGTTTTGGAGAGGGTGTTATGACGAATGATGTGGCCAAACCATGCCATTTTCCGTCTTTTGACAGTTGCCAGAAGTGGTTCGTGGGGCCCACAAACCACTTCTGGCGGCATTACATACGATAAAACTGCATCCATTTCACTGCATTTTTCAGTTACGGGTACAAACTGTGCTGTTGTCCGGCAAATCAGGATACTGCCTCAGCAGGGATGACTTTGTGTAACAACATTCTCCAGCTGCCAAGCTACCATGATGCAGCTGCACAGAACTGTGCAGAGGATTCCTGTGTTTCCCTCGTTACAATCTGACAAATTTGCAAAACAGTTTTCATACATCAACCCCATGGTGTAACGAGGGAAAACATTCCAGACATCAACTCTATGAAGTGCCAATACTTCCAATCATATAGATCGGGCCCATGAAGCACCCCTTCAATACCGTAAGTGTATCGAACTCAGAGAAAAGAATTGAGGGTGTATGGGGCCAGCAACAATATAAACACTGACTTGTGTACAACGGCCTCTGATCTTGCAGGCATTTATTGTCAAGTCAAGGACAGAAACTCATGTGTGAATGTGGCAAAATAACTGGGCTTGATTGTTGTGTTGCCCGCAGGATTATGTATGAAAACAGAAGAAAAACTGATCATGATGTCCGAAATTCCTGTATCCCTTAGACTAGGGTGTTCAAGCTGATTTATCATTTATGTAATATTGTCTTAAAAAAAAAATTCTAATTGATCTGGATGAACCTTTTCAAATGAGGAAAGGTAAATAAATCTTGTTCTTGACTTGAAGACGTAAATACCCTTGGTGCTTTTTTGTTTTCTAGCACTAAAAGTATAAATTCTTTAGTTGGCACATGTTAGATTTCATTCTGTGTTCCCCGACAGATAGTTAAAATGTATACATCTGTTATCACTGATGAAACAAACGCAGATCTGTTCTGATTATGAGGATCACCAGTGACAAGTTCTCGTGTGTGTGTGTGAAAGTAGACACACTAATATCATTAAAAGATGACTCTTGCTATAGAAAATAATCATGACAGGAAAAAAAAAGAATCAACTGTTGAATACAGAGATGTATATGGATTGATCAAAAGATAGGGTAAAATGTTAAGGTGTAACTTACAATATGACTGGTTCACACTTTTCACATGACGTATCACATTTTCCTCCCATCAGTTTACATGCTGTCTTGTCAGGACCAAACAATACTGTGGAGAAACAACAAAAAGTTTGTTAACACATCAACACACACTAGAGCCCATGTTAAGAAAAAAAAAATATTAACAGTGCCCAGACACACAAGCTACACTTCAATATCGGGCACAAGTAGAAGTAACTGTGAAGCGTAGGCCACGCAATATCGACACAAATAGAAAAAAAAAACTGTGTAAGGCAAAGGGTTTGAGGAAGGCAGGGTAGATGCTTGTGATTTTAATGCTGCTTTCCAAGGCCAAAGATTCAAACAACCACCTTAATTACGTAGACCAAAAAAAAAAAAAAAAAAAAAAACAACAAAAAATGGATGAAGATACAGAATACTGAGATAAGAAGAGTCGGGAGGATAACGAGATCAGACGACACAATAAGGAGAAGGACGACGACAGCAAGGCTGACAAGGCAGGTCCAGTTCAAGTCTGGAAGGCACTGGTGAAGAAGAGGCCGTACTGGCGCCCCATCTTGGACACGGTGCGGGGGATGGGGAACTGGAACGTCTTCTCGTAAGATCCTGGCCCTGGTACTTTCTGGTCACAGAGAGACATGCGTACAATGCATACACACTTCTGCAGCAGTTTGAACAAATACATGACAAAAACATCCACGTATTACTGTACAGTCAATCAGTAGAAGATGGCATATCCTAGGAGATTCAGGTAAAGGCTGTTCTGCACAGTTCTTTGGCTGTTGTCGGCTTTGATGTGACTGGCAGTGCTCGGGTTATCAAAAAGTAGAGCTGACCACTCTTGGCACCTTTTGACCTCCCTTGTATCCTACATGGATCCTCAAGCATAGGCTCAAACATACATCAATCAGTACATTTATTGCTCTTACCATTAGAGTGTTCATGCAATTTAATTCCTTGCAGTACTTTCTGCTGGTTTTGCTTTTCTACCCTATTGTAGCTTTGGAATCCGTTTTAAAGTTTTTAGACTATGCGTAGGTGGTACATCCTCCATCTGATGCCAAGGGAGGGCCAACACAATCAGCAAGATGCCACTGCTGAGTCTGAATCAGCGAATGAAAGGCGCCTCTAGACTGGCGACATGAATAGTTCTGTTGTCAGGACGGATAGTGATGGTCCCTATGTGTTGCTAGTGAAGGACTTGATCTGTGTAATGTAAGCCCTCTTTTCCACTCCCTCCCGTCTTTCTCTCCACTCCCCTCACCACCAGGTATTCTCTATTTTCGTTTATTTGTTAATTTGCTATTTCACTGTTTTCATTGTTGTTGTTTTTTGTCTATATAAATCTTTGCAAAGTCAATGAACTAGTTAGCCTACAGTTATTTCCCCCTACTACCAACTTGTTCAATATCTATCTATATATCTGTCTGTCTGTCTATCTATCTGTCTATTTACCTATCTATTTATGTTATTTCACAAATGAGATTATCGGATAGAGCCTATGCCACAACAAAATCGTATTAGCGGATACTTAGCAATAAAAGAAATATTAAAAATTTGAACATCTTTTCCCACAAATCCTATAATATTCAAGCTTTCGCCACAAGGTCTTCTTTAGGCTTTCGCCATTTGGGGAAAGATTTTCAGCTAACATTACAGTCTGTCCTTTCCCTATTTAGGACAGGACCTTTTAACTGCGTAAGAGCCCAGCGAGTCGTCTGGGTATCATACTATATGATACATCATATTCTGTAACCAGCCTAGCCGTCTTGCCTACTCTTTAGATTTCTTTTTCTTTGACAACTTCTATATTGGAGTCCTGAGCATATGCTATGATAAATAATCTTCCAATACTCCATGTTTTTCTCAATGTTTGCCTATTTTACTGTCAAAATTGTTAAGCGCTCCTGCAATACAGACATACAGGAGCTGGTGTGGACTTACCGTGTGTGGAGGTGGAGAACCTGGCGTCTTGGACTTGAAGGAAGAGGAGACAGGGTGGGGAGGGGACGGTACCTCGTAATTGTAATTCCCAGGGGCGGGGCCATCTTTCTGCAACGGAGCAAACGGACAGTCCTGTACAGGCCATCCAAAGACTTTTCTTTTCTTTTTGTACAGTGTGAGTGTGTGTGTGCGAGCGTGTGTGTGTGTGTGTGTGTGTGTGTGTGTACGAACATACGTGCGTGTGTGTGTGTGTGTGTGTGTGTGTGTTGGCAAACTGAAGGGAAAAAAAAAAGAAAAGTATTGGCCGAGTCTCGGCAAATTCAAAGGGTACCAAGCGAACTTGAAGTTACAGTGACAACAGGTGGGAATCACAACGAGAGGATAAACGTTGTGTTAGTAGACCACTAAACGAATGGGACCAACACTTCACACCACCAAAGCATCGCACATTCACCACTGAGGCCTTCTACAGGCCGAACACACAAACCTGACGAACAAGGATAGAAAATATGATAAAGATGAAAACGCTGCTGTGCTAAGCTGGAACAGTCAGGCACCATCGGTATAACGGACTATGACTGATCAAGCCATCGATCTCTCTCTCTCTCTCTCTTTCTTTTGTGTGTGTGTGTGTGTGTGTGTGCGCGCGCGCGCGCGTGCACTCGCCTGTTCTTCCTGTCAGTTTGGTCAGATTGTAGAAGACGCTAATGGCCTAAAAGTGTTCTTTTTGTCAGTTCGTGTTTTCTTCTTATTTGTCACGTTGGTTCGTCTGGTTTGTAGAAGACATTCATGGTCAAAACGCACTGACTTTTGCTTTATTTCGTTTTACCATTGTTTGTCACTTTAGTCTGTTTGGACCTGTACCCATCGTCAACACAGCGCAGGCCTCCAAGGGTGGTACGGGACTGCTCTAAAGGCAGGTGAAGACAGTGCTTCTCTGGGTCCTCCCCAGCACCTTCGGGTGTCCCTTTCTTTTCTTTCTTTGGACTGTAGAAGCCTGAACGAGTGGTCAAAATGCGCTGCTTTTGAATTTTTTTGACATCGTTGTATTGGTTTGTCTGGCCTGTTGGAAAATCTTGGTCGAAACGCAAGGTTTTTTATATTGTCATTTGTTTTGTTCTATTGGTTTGGCGGCTTACTGGTTTAACTTTGACCTTTTCCCAAGATTAATAGCAACCAGATACATGCCTCAAGGAAGCACACACACACACACACACACACATGCAACACACGCACGCACGCATGCACGCACGCAAGCACGCACGCACGCATGCACGCACGCGCACGCACACACACCACACACACACACACAACCACACACACACACACACACACACACACACACACACACACACACACACACACACACACACACACACAAGCGCACGCACGCACACACACACACACACACACACACACACACACACACACACACACACACACACACACACACACACAGAAGCAAAAAAAACAGAATCAGACAAAGCGCTCTGTGGCCATATTTTCAATTCCAGTGATGACTTACTGGTTTAAAATACACAGTGGGGAAACCGCCTGGCCTGGGATTTGAACACCATGTGTCTGCAACACACACACATCATCGCCACATCACCATCAACGTCACTCCATGGACAGATCGAAGCATAAGAGTAGTGGTGGTGGTGGTGGTCGTGGTCGTGGTGGTGTGTGTGTGTGTGTGTGTGTGTGTGAGGAGCGGGGTTATCACTGGCGCTACTGAGACGGGAAGAAAAAGGGGATAGAAATGGGTGGAAGGGGGAGGGGAGGGAGAAGGAAGAGTGAGAACAGGGGAAGAGGTATGTGAGGGGGAGGGGGAGGTTGACAAGGGAGAGGGAAATAGGGGTGAAGAAGTGGAAGGAGGGGGTAGGACAAAGGAAGATGGAGGAGGGATGGAAAAAAGGGGGTCAGGGAAATGGAGAACGAGGGAGGTGAAGGAGCCGGAGAACGACAAACAGGGGGAAGGAGGAGAGGGTGGGGGGAGGAAGGGGGGGGAGGGAGGGGGGAGGCGACAGTGAAAAGATGGAGGTAGGGAGGAAAAGTAAGTCGGGGAGATTAACGAGGGATTGTGGAGGCGTAGGGGTGGGGGTGGGGGGAGGAGGAAAAGACGTGAGATAAGGGGTAAATTGAGCGGGGGGGAGGGGTTAAGAAGATGGAGAGGCGGGATGAGGAGGAGAAGAAGGGGGGAGGGGGTGAGGAAAAAGGCCGGGTCAGAGAGACAGAAGGGAGGGGGAAAGAAAGGTGGCGGGGGAGAGGGGGGGGGGGGGGGGGGGGGGGACGAGTGAGGAAGCAGCGAGGGCAGAGGAAGATGAAGGGAGGAAAAAGAGGATAGAGGCAGGAGGGTTGAGCGTGAGGACGAGAGAAAGGAGTAAGAAAAAGAAAACTAAAAAAAAAAAAAAAAAAAAAGGGGGGGGGGGGGGGGGGGGGGGAAGGG